>JH814990.1:13254-28042 GCA_000296255.1 Omphalotus olearius VT 653.13
CTTATAGCCAAAGGTATGTGAAGATACTGCCACGGCGTAATCACATAAATGATGTAGAGCAGTTCAAATGCAGCAGTGAGAATTGAGATCGTGCGAGCATTTGATAAGAACTACAGAGAAGGTAAGGCGCACTGGAATATGCTGAAGAGAACTTGTCTTACAACACGAGACGTGAGCAGCATGGTTTTACTCCTACGCACGACAACTTGCTCTTGCCGTTTCATAAACCCAACTATCGAACCCATGCGTGGGCGAGGAATCTGTTCAACGATGCTTCTCTCGAGGACACTTCTCTCTATCCCCGTGCTTATGGTAGGGCTTGAGGGATTCCGAGTCAAGGGAGGATGAGCATTAGGAGTGCCGGTCAACATGAGCCCAGAACGCGTGACTCTACGGCTAGGAGAGCTCGCGGGTGATTCATCAGGAGAGATGGGGTTTTTGAGCAGGGTAGACACGTCGGAAAGATCTTTCGCTGGAGTGGATTCGAAGACAGGTTCTAGGGCAATGATACGTCGAGTGCCCCTGGATTCAGAAGATCTACCGGCCGCAGATCGTTTACTAGAGCATGTCTCAGTATCGATGAACTCAGTAGGAACGGGAACACTGACTTTGGAGGCGGCGGCGGGTCATCTGGTGGCTGAGCACTTCTTCTCCTCCTGCCGCCGTAAAGTCCTGCGAAGCGTTCGTCGTCTTCAAGCCGGGACTGATTCTTGTCCAAATGCTTCTTGATACGAATCTGGAGATCGTCTTTGGTGCCATGATCATCGATAAAGAGAGCTGAGGCGATCTCCAGCAGCTCAGATTTCTTCTTTGCTTGCAACGAGCCCGTGAACGTACGGGCCATGAGTGAGACGCGAGGCAGATGAGAGTCAACAAACAAGAAGGTAATTTGTTTGAGCTTGTTTACGCGTTGTATGTCAATCACGTGGAAAACTAACTTTCCCAGGCACAGCCATCTCACCCAAACAAGCGGATCCCCATCAACACGCTTGGACTCCGTCGCCGCCGCCGGTTGTCAAGAGTCTTTCATTCTCTCCTTTTCCCTTCATCGCACTTCTCCTCTGGCAGGCTTTCTCTCTTTATTCTTCTCACCTTTGGTTCTCTGTCTCTCATTGATTCATTCGAAATGATTGCTGCTATCTCTATTTTGAGTCTCTTGTTCGTGCTTGCGAGTCAAGGTCAGTGAGTTCCTTATCATCTTGGTGTGCAATTCAATTACATTTTTTGTTAGCTGCGGCCTTCAATTTCAACGTCACTTTGGGAACTCAGACCCTGTTCGCCTCCCAGTTGCTTCCACCTCTGTCTGGTTCGCTTGCTTCGGCAGTAAGTGGCCAAACCCTTCAGTGACCCCTAACTTAACGCTGTATAGTGTTCTTCACAATTTTGTGATGCGGCCAACACCACTCTTTCAAACTGCAACGATGACACCTCTTGTCTTTGCGCGAACAGCACCGTATCTCAGCTGTTAAATTGCGAGCAATGCATGTACCAGGAGCTCATTGCTGAGAATAAGCCTCTCCCGGATCCTCGGGCTGGGTCTACTCCTGTACTCGCTGGTTAGTCTTTTTCATCTCGTAACTCTTGTTCTGTCAATTGACGTACGGACCTTGAACAGGTTACGCCGCCTCTTGTGCCCTTTTCAATCAAACTCTTCTCGTGCCGACTGCCTTGACTCTCCCCACAAACTGGGACGGCCCCGAAGGCCTCTTTGTGTCTACTGCTGGGCTCGTATTCACTGTGGGAGCAGGTACCTTCCTTGGGGTGTCCAGCATCGTGATCCTATCGAATATGTGAGAAAAGGCAGATTGTGGGCAATCCTGGCATATGACGCTTTGCTTGTTGATCAGAACAAGTATACGCGTGAAGGTTTAGTTGTATCTTTGTGTACTTTAACTGCGATGAATATTATCAACCACTGGTGGGTGGATACTTGATTGACCTCGATCCTTCACGACCCAAATTGTGCGTCCTGTACGTCTGAATGATTGAACTGCAACTCGCGCGTGGAATGGCGCGGAACTTTGCCTCACTTTGCTTCCTAACGATCGTCTAGCTTGCCTCCACACGATGTTCCGAAGATCTCTCAAATTGATTCGGATGCTTGAATTTGTCAGAGGTCGTTGCTTCAGATCGCGACCAAGTATCCACCTGTGACCTTTTGCGTTTCATCTACGCACGACGTGCGTACCTCCAATACGTCACCAATGGCAATAGGGCCTGACGGTCACGGCGAACATTTAGCGAGAAATCAACACAACACGAAAATCAACGTGTTGATGATGACTCATTCCAAGAATTAGCATAAGGGATAAGACAAGGCAGCGATACATGATATGCAACATGGGTGAGATGGCAAGACGTTTTATGAAAGTCCTTGAGCATGTAAGAATCAGAGAAAAGGGAGGGGATATATCCACAAATCCGGGTAGGACGATAGCGGGAGGGGGAGGGGTGTATGTGGCGAAATTGACACGACAAGAATGACGTCTAAATGATGTTACGGGGAGGATCAAGAGAGGCCTAGCGATATACGGTGGTGGGGGAGGACAGAACTCTTAAAAAATTAAGCGGCATAATATAAGGAAAATGAGGTATTGAAAACAGAAGATTAGCGGAGATAACATATGAGCATTGCTTGTGAAATTCCAAAAAAAAAAAAAAAAAAAAGCGAATTAAAAAAAAACAAGTCCCTCTGGAGAGGGATGAAGTTCCAACCGGTCCGGCCAACAAAAAAGTCGCTCGACGTTTTGACGACGAGTATTAGGTGTACCCGATAGAGTAGTTTTGGTTTTTGCTATAGACAGCTATACCTAAAGATAAGTCTGGTTGGTTAGGGTCAACTAGGGGATAGGGAAAGAACAACACATACACATATGATGAGAGTATAACGATACAAGAGATTTACTCAAGCCCTCAGCCTTTCCAAGCTCGACCTTCTGCTGCCACCCAAGAGCTCATTCCCATTTAGCAGCGGAAACGCCGACAAGGACTTGCTCTCCTCCCCATCCAACTTCCAAATATTCGCCAAGTTCATTGTGAGCGAATCTCCACTCGTATTCCTCGACCGGGTCGTCACAGACATGCGAGTAGGAGACGCAGAGGTATCCTCATACTCATCAAACGATAAATCTGCAGATGACGTCGAGGACGGAGATAGAGTGGGTGACTGCACAATATCTTGCAAAAACGACGGCAGAAGCGGCGCAGGAGCGTGCAACTGTTGCTCTAGTCGCTGCGCAAGCTCAAACTGATGCAATTGCTGCCGATGCATCTGCACGGGAGGAGGGGGAGTAGAATACAGTGGTGGCGAAGGTTGACGGTGACCTGAAGTCTGGTATATCGGACGAGAGGCCGCGTACTGCACACCTAGGTCAAAGTGAGACTGCGAACGATGGACGGGAGGTGGGCCTCTCGACTGGGGTGGGGAAACGTCGATGAAAGGGCGACGCGGGTGTGGCGGGGTGACGGAGTGAGAACGCATGACTTGGGACCGAAGTGGCGGAGCATGTTGAGGTGGCGATAGCTGAGTTTGTACGAGGACCGAAGTTAAAAGCGCAATACGTTCGGCCTGAACGGCCGCGGAAATAGAGTCACCATTGCCTTCCGCATCTACACTCGGAAATGAGATCTGTACTTTACGTGGTAGACTGACACTTACAGGGTAGACAAGTTTGACAGACCTTGCGTCTTCGCCAATTGAGATAATTACATTTTTTACAAATCCAGTCGCCCGGTTGCTGTGAAATTTGTTTTAATATTGAGAGAAAAGATGACATGCAAGGACAAAACACATACATGAGCTATCGGACCGCGGTTCCCGGTGTTCAGTATGGGCGGCTGCTGGAATGCACGCATGTTATAAAAGGAGGGAAGGGAAGAAGGAAAGAAGCCTACAGGAACACCGACAAGAGTGCTTGGGCGGATCTGACCTTGCTCGGGGAAAGGTTCATTGTCAGGCCAGTACATGATACACGGAGAAAGAGGGTCAGTCGAGATGTTTTGGACACGTCCTCCAACAGCAAACGCGCGGCCGGAAGGGGTTAGGAGCGGGTGGCCGCTTTTTGATTGTGGGAGAGAGGAAGTCGGAGACGGAGAGTAGGAAGGAGAGTGCGGCATCGATGAGTAGGTTTGCGAAGGCTGTGGTTTTGAGGATATTGCGGGGAAAGCCTGGCTGTTGGGGGACGAAGCGAAACGTGGTGAGGGCGGGGGACGAGCAGTGAGATTGTTGGCTGGCGAAGGGCCATGGTTGGAAGGGCCACGAGAGCAACCGCAACCGATACAAGCCAAGTTTCGTCTGTGAAGAACCGTGCAAGGGAAATCGTTGGTTAGCATGGATCGTAGAGCAAAAGCAAGAGAGAGAAAGCGAATCTTCCGCAGACATTTTAAGTCCGAGCGGCACTGCGGAGCTTGAGGGTAAAAAAAAAAAAAAAGGCAAACTCACCCAAAGTTATGTGCGGCACATTTCGGAGAGCTGCATCTGTGAAATATGATATTATCGATGAGAAACCAGAGTGACTCGGTAAAACATATCAAAGCATCTTGATCTCGAGAGAATCAAATATGCAAATGCAGTTTCCGATTTGGAAATCGAGAGCATCGAGAAACGCACGGCAACGTTGCAACGTTGCCTTGAAACCAGGGGAAAGAGAGACTCACAGCCAATCACCAAGCCTGAAATTTGTTCGAGGATTGGGGGGATTTGTGGAGAGAGAAAAAGCGGCTCTCGGGTGGGAAGAAGAAAGCATTGGGGGACAGTGCAAGGGCTAAGAGAAGATATTTAAATGAGAACGGGAACGTGTAGAGGATACGTAACGTACTGTCTCGAGATAATAGCGCGTAAGCTTATTGAATGGCTCCAGGTCGGCTTCGAGCGCAGGAGCAAGAGAGAAATCGGGAGAAGGAAAGGCAAGCATGGCACACGCCTATGTATGAAATAGAAACTGTATAAGAATAAAATAACATATAACATACAAAAAGAAAGAAAAAAAAAAACATGAGAAATTGGAAAGACCGGACGCGTCCAGGAACGAATGGAGATGTGACCACTCGCGTTTACGTCACGTGGCGTAGAAACGCGTATTTGTGAATTTGACTGAGATGACTCACCTCTTGATGTGTCCTGAAGACCGCCCACACGCCGAAAGGCACCATGTTCTCGCGTAGCGTCCATAGTGACTGCGGGGCCGGCAGCGTGTCCTGCAACACACAGTTGAAACAAGACAACATCACATCCGGGTGGCACGTACCGAATGCGCGATGAAAAGCGAAGACAGGTATCCTTGGGGGTTCGTCGGCAAATTGCACAGCTGTGTAGGATGTGAGATTCGGCGTTGGCAGCCAGCGAACTGGGACTCACCCGGACGACTCTGGAGCTGGAAGCGAGGAAAGCGTCTAGACGAGCAGACATGGGAGCTGTAGGGTTCGCTTTCTGAGCGCAAGATGGGCGATCGTCGACGAGGTCAGAGGCCGTATTTATTCTGTAATTCGCGGCGCGGGGCAGGGCTGTTTTGAATAGACGTGAAATACGAAATACGAGGTCGGAACATTCTCACTGCTGTTATGTGATTCCTGAATATGTCCTTTCTCGTGTGAAGGGTATTCTCTTCTCTGCTCCAATTACTTGCTTGCCTGTCTGTCCTCGAATCTCATTCTTCTCTTGCGGCGTCTCTCTTTCTTTTTCTGCTGCTACCGGTTCCGCATGTACCTTGTTACCGCTTCTCTCACCTGCCATCGTCGCTGTTTCATCTTTCTTCGACATCTTTTTTGCTTCACTTCGCTTCACGTCTGATCCACGACGACCGCTCGACTCACAGTCGACAATGCTCTCCTTAATTCCTGCTCGATCCTACCCGGAATCTAGACAGTTTTGACCTCAGAACCCTTGATCACTTCTGCAGTACATCTCTGACAAATGGGCGACCTAACTCTCACCATCCGACTCCGCGCACCTAGTTATTTAGTCCTCGTGTATTACAAAAATCCCATTTGCACCGCAATTTCTATTCACATATTATCCCTGAAGCAACGTCTCCCGCCACCCGGAGCTAAGTATGTATAATATGCTACGGATGTTTTGCCAATGCCCGCCCTCTCGCTTGCGTCGGCAAGCTTCGAGTGTTTTCGGTCAATGCATGACCATCCAGGATGTTCGAGAGACCACGTCACTCGGGTCCCTTGGATGGAAAATGGAAGAAAGTACATTCTTCCTACCACATGGAGTATAATAACAATAATAATACCTTACCGCACCCGCCGCTCTTGACTGGCAACGACTGAGGTCAGCTGCAATACCCAGAAAAGTTCGACTTGACAGTCATACACCACAACAGCTCTGATGGACGCCCATGTGAGTTTGACGTCCGTGTCCGTTCAGGCAGTATGCCAGGACACCACATAGAAATAATATAGAACGGGACCACAAAACACTACGGAAATTCGGAGATCTAAAACATATATGCATAAGGTCTACAAGTCTGGGGTCGTACACATGGGTATCCCGCGCATCTCACTCTCGTGAACATGGTGTTGTCATCCCTAGGCCTCATAGAAAAGCCCAGAAACTCGGGGTGCGATGAGACGAGAATATCCAACCAAAGCTTTGAAAACAGAGAAACTCCCAATGCCACGAAGTTTGGCAAAAGGTGTGTAATTTGTAAATGCGATCTGCCTACAGAGACAGTCCGGAATTATCGGTGCACGTCTGCCTCCGTGTCATGTCCAATGTTGATGCCATGTGTAAGTAAGGTTGTCAAGTTGAAGAGGGGAGGAAACAGGCTGGGTCGGAATACATATCAGCCCTCTATAAGACTGGTCACAGATCTCGGCAGGTTCTATCGCGTTGACTTCGCTAGCCTAAAATCTCCGACGCGAGATCTATGTACCCAAAATCTCAGGTTAAAGCAAAGAGCTATGTATACCAACAACACTCACGACTCTCCAGTTCAGGGTACCAAAACGTGACTTCGATTCCGCTCTCCTGTTTCCGAAGCAATAGTCATGAGCGTTGCCGTAGCCGTCGCCATCCTCGGTCCAGTAACACCATCGAAACCAGGCGCCGTTAGCCCCGCCATAGTAGGGGAAAAGTTTTGGATATTTCCATACAGCACCTTGGCCAGCGTATCCTGGGCTTGAAGGTCCAATATCCACCCTAGCTCTCCCAAGTAACTCACGTACCGCCTCCAACTTTCCGCCCCCTTGCCCACCTTGGCCTTCACACCCTCACCACTCGTCCGACCCTGCCTCAACGTACTGATGCTGCCCACAATGAACAACCCTCTCTTCGCTCTCGTCAGACCGACGTTCAACCTCCTTCGATCAGCAAGAAAACCAATATATCCTCCAGCATTGTTTCGCACAGTAGAGAATATAATAACTTCCTTCTCCCGACCTTCAAACCCATCCACCGTCTTTATTTCGATATTCGCCAGTTGCATCGCCCGATGCTCGCCAAGCACAGAATTGAATCGTTCACGATACTTGGCGTCGTCGTTTAAAAGCCTCGTTAGGAGCGAAATTTGTGCCACGTAAGGTGCAATAATTCCAATATCTTCTCCGCGAAGTCTCTGTTTCGAGTTTGAATGAATGAATAAACCAGGGAGAAAACCTCAGCAGAAGACTCCGTACCTCATTATTCAACAACAAATCTTCCACGACACTAGCTACGATATACGCCTCCTTCCAGTTCACTCTACTCTTCGACTGGATACTCTCGTTGCCATCGTGGTCCAGGAATATCACCGGTGAATGAGACGAGGTATGGAAAGCACCACGATCGGTGCTGAACTTCTGAGCTTCATCTTCGGTTACACCAGGAGCCATGAGCATAGGTGAGACGTTGGGAGGCTCCAGACGATCAGATACACAACCCATCCCATCAATGGTACCATCTAGTAGTCTGGAATTGTAAAATTCCAACGAAGGAAATTGCGAAATGGCCGGGTGCATCCTGTATTGAATATTAAGCATAATAGATGAGACCACTGCAATACGCCGTCAGTCAAGATTGCCTACAGATTGACTCAATACATACCGCTTTCCTCTGTCAATCTTTCAAAAAGACTAGTTCCAAATCCATGTGCTTGCGCTTCTAGACTGGTCACCACGGGAGGTAACTGTTTGTGGTCTCCAATAAGCGCAACATGTCTAGACTGCAAGGATAAATAGAATCATAAGCGAGGGAGCACATCTAGTCGAGTATCCCAACCATGAAAGCAGAAATACTCGACGCGTAGAGACAAACTGACTGACCCCTTTCATGAGTGGAATCAAAGATGCCGGCTCCGTTGACATTGACGCTTCGTCCAGGAAAACCACGGGGAAGTCGACAAGATTCAAAGCCGATGAAGCCGCCGTGATGCACGTCGTGCAAATCTGTAAACCGATAATCGCGGACAAGAGTAGATATCCATCCACAAGGAGAAAGTCGTAAGAGAACGAGGGTAAGCCAGTACGCGACCACGGACGCAACAGACGTTCGATATGTAATGTAGATTGGAGCACCCAAGGATAACGACAGAGATTGGGCAGCGTAAACCGAGTTGATGAAGCCAAGATGATCGTATCCAGCGCAAAGCAGTCCGAGAACAACGCGAAGATGAAAAAATAACATGTAAATGAAACCATCAGAAATGAGTATCTTTGAAAAACGGGACAGAGTGAAACATGAATTCTCGAGTACTCAGCAGACGAACAGAAACGCAAGACGCCTGCGCGCTCCTCAACCTCCAGTATCGTCAAAGGACGAGAGAGAGCCAGCCTCGAGACTCACAAAACCGAAGGAAAGCGACACGTACCACATCAGCCTGGTCAATTACATCCTTGATCATGTCTTGTTCCAGTGCATATTTCCTCCTGTCCATAGCCTCCAGTGATCTCTCTTTCTCCACGAGATCCTGTAGCATCCTATACAACCTTTCTGACTCCCTCTTAGACAAGCCATCCCGAGATTTTTTCTCCAAATCAGACACGCTCTGATTCAGGTTCTTCAACTCCTTGTCTACTCGCTCTATTCTCGCGACGAGGTTCTTCCACTCGGGCCTCATCTCGTGCTTTTCGAGCTGTTCTTCTAGTGTCCATTGCCTAAGCGATGGCTTCGACTGACCGGTAGATGAAGCACGAAGTGGTTTGAGTCCTGCTTTAGCAAGCCCTTCCACGAGGTTGTCCACGGCGACATTGGTGTAGGTACAGACAAGAAGCGGTTGAGGAACTGCGAAAAAGACCTTCAGCAGTTTGATCGTCGCTATGATTGTGAGAGTTTTGCCGGTCCCTGGTGGCTAAGGCAAAAAGGTTAGCGCCGAAAAAAATTGTAGCAGAATTTAAACTCACCCCTTGCACAAGACTGATACGATCCCCTATCATCATTGCCATCGCTCTTTTCTGCGTCGCATTCAGTCGCTCGAATTCGTCGAATGTAGGATCACCTTCAATGACGATAGGGTCTGGTTTTGAATATCTCTTCGCCCAAGATTGGATGAGCATATTGTCCTTGAAGGCACCGCCGTGCTCTTTAGAAACTTCCTCTACTTCACCAAGAGAAGGCTGTCCCATTGATGCGGTAAGACGAGTAGGATCATATTCGTGGTCGATGACCCCAGGCTGGACATATTCCACAGCGTCAGGATCTTGAAGGGGACGATGAGTATGGGGGCGTTCAGAAGGTTCGAAAGAACGAAGCAGAACATCTCTGAGATAAGTGCCCCGCAAGATGAACTGCTTATTCCTGACAGTAGATTGTGAATCCTGCGTCGGTGGAGGTAAGAAAGTCATTTCTTGCTGTCCCACGTCGTTCTCAAACGCAGTTATCGCATTACGCATCTGGTCATAAACGTATTGGCTTTGACCAAGGTCAATTCTCCATCCCTTCTGGCCTGGGGAGATATCAAGGTCGATGCATCGATCGGGGAATGAGATAGTGAGATGAGACGGGCCACTGAGAAGTACTGAGCCGCGAGAAGTGCTCTCTTTGAGAGGATCAATGCGAGATAGCAGAATTTGGGTTCCGTTACTGTAAACATGGATGCCATTACTGCATTGAAAGTCGAATATAGGGACTCACGCGAAGCGATTGTTCGGTAAAGATTGACCAGGGCCAAGAGAGAACGACGCAAGTGGTTTACCGAAACGCGTCTTCTCGAGCCAATACGCGCTGAGACCTGTTAGGGTGTAACCTTCGGCCTCCAGCTTGTCGAGGGGCCAAGTACTCAGACGCTCCCTCAGTTCTGCTTCCTGCTCTAGCTGTTCGGCCTGAATAAGGGGCAAGAAACTGGAAGTGAAAAGATTTGAGAATGTTCAGAAGGAAGACATAGCATATACTCACCGCTCCCGGTAAGCTACTAGAGCGTCGTAATATGGCATTCCAGGTCTGAGTTCGCTTGGGGTGGGCCTGATACGCCTGATACGCTTAGACCGTCTGTTGTCGTCAGACTGGACATGAGCCTCAGCCTCCTCAGACTTTTGTTTAGGTGTAGGCCGAGTACGAGATGTGGCTCGTAAACGCCAGTCAAAACGTTCCTTGACACGATTACCCTCTGCCCAACTCAGTGTTCTCTCCTCCCCAAATGCATGGAAAGTTGCAAAGCGTTTGGTATTCGGAATGGGTAGAGACGACCGTTCATGGTGATGCTGATTGCGATTGAATGGGAAAGTAACACGATTTCGGAGATTACAAGGACCAGAAGGGTTGGACGTAGAGTAAGTACAATTAGAACGCGAATTTTGGTAATGCCTTTTTCGATATTTCCTAGACGCAGATGTTACAGGTTCATAAAAAAGAGAGGAGGCGGTTGCATGTTTGAGGAGTAGAACACCCCGGGAGGAGTTGGAGTACGCCAGAGCGACGGTGAAGTGTATGTTACTTTGAAAGAAACAAATTTGTTTTTGATTTACAACCCTGCATTACTATTACTATTACATACTATTACTGTCTATCATTTGTAACGACTTCGACTCGTATCGTTCAAGCTCTCATTGTGAGCAGACGAAGGTGTGCAGTGCACTGTAGAAGCTTGTTATCAGAGGCATGCAAATTTCTCTATAGCTAGTCTAAACCATCTCTCCTGGATCTTCTCATTTCGATGTACGCGTCGACGTCGAACTGGAAATTGCGTTTCAACGAGCCGAAGAGCTGAAACTTGACGATCCACTTGCTGATCATAGATGTGCACGCTGTGTGCACTCATTTTGGTACCAGCGGGACCCAATCCTGGCTGAAGGTGATTCTCTGTACGACTAGCGCATTTTTGGGCTTCGCAGATCCTGCATCAAACTCTTCTTCAAACCCCTCTCCGGCTAGACTGGGGATGTCCGTTCCCAGAATCCAGATGGTATCGCATGCTAGATGGCTGCCGAAGATGTCAAAGCGTTATGCCAAAATTATTGGATATCAGCCTTCCAGACCATCGACTACTTACCATCGACCGGCGGTGTTCGACATTCTTACGATTCCGATTGTACGTGAGCCGATATCTTTTCTCATTCTGTGAGCAGCTTTCCATTTTCCACCGGCGCTATGTGCATATCACGTCCTTATGACATTCCGCGACGTCGGGCGCATACATATATGATGAAATGCGTCTGCTTCGTCACCTTGCTGGGCGCCGCGCAACACATTTGAAAACAACCTTGACGTGTCCAATTTGTGTTGAATTCTTACCAATCGCTTCATTGACTACATAGCCTTGTGAGCATCTGTTGATGCACAACGAATCTGCAAAGCCAAATTTGCATAAGTGAAAGTTCAACAATCAAGGTCACCGAGTACTGTATGAAAGTCATCCGAAGCTGTGCGCTATCTGCGCAGCTCAATCTTTAAGGGTTTTTCCAGCAACAAAAACCAATTTTGTGAGGGAGAGCAGTATCTGGGTATTAAACGATCGGACTGCAGAATTGCTAGCTTGAGATGTAGTGCGTGAAGAAGCAAAAGACCCCAGGCTCATGCATGCATGCTTCAGATTATGCATATCACTATTCAATACTCCAACAGCATGTTAGTAATGTCAGTTAGACCTCTATTTCACGCCCCAAACCATCCTTCTTTTCCTCCAATCCCGATTTCATCAGCTCCACTTCAGCCACTAATCATCCTCATCCCAGTTTCCTGTTTGCTGCGGAATTTTAGGTCCACCTGCAGGTTTGCTCATGATGATGCTGTCCACGCTGAGCACCGACACTGCCGCTTCCGTCGCGAGACGAATAGCCCAAGACTTGGCAACAAGCGAATCGTATATTTTATGTGTTGAGGACTGGAGAGTACCATCGGTCTCGTCCTGCAACGCACATACGCGTAAGATAAATTGACGGCATTCATCAAAGAAAACGAAACACAAACCTCCACATCGACACCCCAGCTTTCTCCGTCCTTTTCCTCATGCTTAGCCCACAAACGGCTGACAATCTCGTTTCCTACCGCACCCCCTAATGCATTCTCCGCCAGTTGTCTCGGAACAATTTCCAGTGCTGATGCATATCGCTTCACCGCGTGTTGTGCCAGCCCCTTCAACCCACTACCATACTTCTCCATTCTCGCAGCCAATTCCATCTCGGTTGCTCCCGCTCCAGCAACCATTCTTGGGTCCTTGATGAGGCTCTTGATGACGTTCACACCATCATCTATCGCACGCTCAAGGTCGTCCAGATGGTTGGCCGTCGCACCTCTCAACACAATCGTAGCCGTCCTCGTCTTCTCTCCTTGTGACTGAGGATTAAAACCTTCATCTCCGGGAGAAAGCTGACGCAAGACCGTCACGCGATCGCCACCAATCTCCACCGTTTCAAAAACGTCGACAAACCCAGCTTCCTCAGGTGTCGGGGCGCCAACTCGAGCAAGAGGAGTAGCATTTACAACGCGGCAGACACGACGGAGATCGAATTTGGAGAGAACTTTGAGAACCGCGATATTGAACCGGTTGAGGTAGTGCAGCGCAAGCTCGCCTACTGAGGAGCCGGCGATGATGACTTTGACGCCAGAGTCAGCAATTTCTTTGAAGATCTGAAAGAGATTATTAGAATGACAATACTTTGACGTATCTTCGCAGTTGACACACCTTTTCAAGATGTTTTTCCTCTCCTCGTGTAAAATTCAACATCTCATTTGCATTCTTGATCAGCACAGTCCCCTTCGTCTCCGTCTGCGCGATATCGAGAGCCGACGTGAAGACAGCGACCTTGGCTTTGTGTACCTTTTTGATCATACCTGGCCGCATTGTCAGATTCGGACTATATATCATACAGAAACCAAGACTCACTCTCAGGCTCGCGGCCAAATACCATTCCTTGCACCACCCGACTAGCTGCGAGACTACCACCCAGGATCTTCACTACTCTCACATTATCGACGTTGAAGTTCTTGGGGTTGGGCGGCATAACAGCCAGTGCTGCTTCAGCGACCAATGCTGACAGAGTGTCCTCAAACCCATACTGCTTCGATGCGATGGCAGGTTTCAATGCAGATGCGAGAGAAGAGGTGGTCAGGGGAGAGGGAAGTGTGAATGTCGATAGCTCTACCCGATCATCGCGTGTTAGTAAAAGTAGATCTCCGGTGCATATTGGCAACAGGACGCACTCTCGAGTTCCTCCAAAGCCTTCGTACATGCAAGCTCATAGCCTTTGATGATTTCTGACGGATGCAGACCCATGATGAGAAGATTCTCCGATTTTTTGAGCAATTCGCCTGCTAGTATTATGACCATGTTCGTCGCATCGCCCATCTGCCGAGTAATCACATTGGTCAATCATCCAAAAAGCGTGTTTAAAGACCTACTTCAGCTTCTTGAGCCTGCGAAGCCATTACTAGCAATTTTGCGGCAGGATGCACGACCTCTACTTCGCGTATTATTGTGGCCGCATCGGACGTCACAAAAAGTCGTCCGAGGTGGTTGATTAACAGCTTATTTCTCCCTATGATCAGATGGATAGCAGATGAGCCATGATAGCAATAAAGCAACAAATTTACACGGACCATTAGGCCCGAAACTCGTCCGTACAAGATCAGACAACTCGTTGACTGCCTGAATATTCCTTAACACGGCCTCGTCGACTCCTTGAAGGTACTTCAATCGATATTAGTATGATAGCAAAAGAGATTAGCAAAGATCAATACTTTGTATCCATCTTTGAAAAGTTGGATATTATTTGCTTTTGGGACTTTGAGGGACATTTTGGGAGTGTTTGAGGAGAAGGCAGAGAAGTTGTTTGGCAGCGACCTTCTTAGTGAGCATAGCCAAACAATTACCTTTTTTAACCTTCAGCAGTACCGCTTGGACCTTAGTCAGAATATCCCTCAAAGTCGATCTTCAATGTTCAAAACATCTTCACCATAATTTTTTGAAATAATCTGAAGAATCGTCTCTTGTTACATTTTAAGGAATGTAATTCAGTAAGAATGATCGCAGGCACGTAGCACAGAGTCGGGAGGTGAGGGCTCTGCTTCAAAACATCTCATTCAACAAGTCCACGTATTCGCAATCCTTCATCATATCTCAAACAAAAAATGTTGCTTATTGGAGAATATATCTCAGTATCCTTTAAATTACACTCGCCAAACAACATGTTTTTCACTGTTTCTCATTATTGTCTACAGGTGAGTCATTCCAGATTTTTAGTGTGCTTGGCCAAAACTGATATCTTAACCCAGCCACTTCTCTTGGCTACTTTGAATGCATTCTTGAGCATAATTGACCACCACTTGAATGATGGCCTGGGCCAGTGCCCAGGTGGGTAAAAGTTCGATGTTAATAGATTTTGTCTTAAAGCAGGAGCAGCTAGACCGGTGACCGATCCCTCAAGAGGTTTT
>JH814991.1:0-11538 GCA_000296255.1 Omphalotus olearius VT 653.13
TTTTTTTTTTGATATGGTCATTCTCGCTCATTCCTTTCTCTGAACAGATTGGCCACGTAACCTGTGACAATGCCACCAACAATACAACAATGATGGAGGAATTTGCACTACAGGTGGATCTCTTTCATTTCATGCCATTGGAAAGGAGAATTCGGTATGTATCATGCTCAATTTCCGCGTTAGCTAGCTCAATGTGAATATAAAGGTGTCTTGCCCACGTCATCAATCTTGCTGTTCAAGCTCTGATCAAGACCTACAGCTCATCGAAGCACTACAATCCTCAAGAACCTGATGCACATGAGCCATCTGACGATGATGAAATAGGCAAAATACGGGCCATTACAGTCAAGGCAAGTCAAATGCAGTTCTCCCAGGACTCACCTCATTCTCACCACTTACTCTAGGAGCGATCATCTAGCCAACGCAAGGAGAAATTTCTGGACATTCAAAAAGCGGCTAATGTTCAAATTCCAAAACATCTCCTCCTCGATATGAAGGTGAGATGGTCGTCAACGTTTGTCATGCTTCACCGAGCACTTGAGCTCCAGAAGGTGAGTTGCTCCTTTTCTGTTTCTCAAAATAGTGACTCAAGCGCTGTCCACAGCATGTTGATCGCTTCCTTCGTGAGCTTATTCTAGATGAGAAGAACAGCAAGAAACGGGAGAAACTGGAGCAATTACACATGTGTGATGAGGATTGGGAGAATGTTCGTTCTTTTTGCAAATTACTTCAGGTAAGGCTTTAGGCAGTAGGGCGTATTATTTTGCCTGATCGTGTTGCCTTTCCAGATCGCCGACAACTCTCAACATGACTTTTCTTCAGACACATATCCAACCTTACAACGTGGTATCCCAGCGCTTGAAGACTTGCACCGGCAATGGTCAAACCGCCGCAATAATGAGAAATACTCTCGTTTCCGTCCTGCTCTCACTGCCGCCATCAACGTTATCGAGCAATATTATAATCTCACGGCTGATTCAGGCGCGTATATCATGGCGATGGGTGAGTTTTTATCTTCTCATATCTCTTCAGTGTTCTAACTGGCCGCTCAGTCGTTCATCCAGCATCGAAGCTTACACATTTCCAGACACATTGGAGTGAGATGGAGCAAAAAGAGGTCGACGAATATCTGAAGAAAAGTGTGCGTCAGTCTTAGCTTCCCGTTTTCGAGGCCTAACACAGTAGTTCAGTTCAAGGAGCAATACCTCAAGCTCAATCCTATTACAACGAGTTCAGATTCAGGACGGCACCCTGTACGGTCAAAGGCGAATCGAAGACAGCTAATAGACGTTGACTCCGACTCCGACTCATCTCCATCACCCCCTGCTACCGCTGCTCCCAATACTATCAGGATCGAGCCATGGGAAGTCGAGTTCAATAAATGGATCAAGACGCCAACTGAAGATCTGGATGGGATGCCGCTGGTGCTCTGGTGGGGGGTCTGTGGTTCTTGACATCTAACTTTCACACTACTAATCCTCGCAATGAAAACCAGCTCAACGGCAAGCGTTTCGGCACTACCTGGACCTCAATTGCACGGGACGTTCTCGCAGTCATGGCTTCAGCTGTGTCGAGCGAACGTGCCTTCTCTGGAGGGGGTATCACCATAACAAAGCATAGGAATCGTCTCCGAGCAGACATTGTTGAAGCACTTCAAGTCTTGAAGTGTGCATTTCACCGAGATCTTCTGTTGCCGGAGCCCACACCATCTTGCGCATTGGAGAACGACATAGAGTCAGCAGAAGCAAAGGAGGAGGATGACATGGCAGGTGTTGAGGTCAAGGACACGAGCTTCGAGCTTGAGCTGGATTTGGACTCAGATTGTGATGACGACGGCTTTTATTGAGTGCACAGATGCATCGTAGCATATATAATACATGTCATTATACTGTTTTTGAATGGTTTTGTAGTACGAGCCCTGGCCTGAGCCCGAGCCCGAGGCTTTGAGCCCTGGGCTTGGGCTCAGGGCTCGGGCTTCAATGTGGACGAGCCTGAGCCCTCCCCAAGCCCAGCCCAGCCCTGAACATCACTAGTTCATTGTCGACAGCTCGAGATGTTGGGACTGGTAGCCGTCCAAGCCTAGGGGAGTGTTGTGAGTAATGGACGGATATGGGAGTCTCGGACCATCTACCTTGATTTGGGTGTGCGGTCAAAGCTAGGTCTCAAGAGTCTTCGCGTACACTACCGCTCAAGTCAGACATGGATACTGGACCATACGCTCCTCAGGTCTTATGCCTCTGTCGACGTTCATTTGTTTCGTCTCTCGAATTCCATTTTTCCTCTCTTGCATTTGATATGTACAGTGCCTTGAAAATTTATATGTTTCATCTTTATTTTATTTTTATATCCTATACTTATAGGCTGTTCACATTCAACTGCGAGTGTTTACTTATAACCAACGGCACCCAGTTTCGCCCCCTTAGTCTTTCACACTTGAAGTGGTGTGATTCTAAGGGTGAGGCTTTTACCTGACCATACTCGTATACATATGAGCTTACCATTATTTTGTCTAGTTTATACTTACGTTTGTTTCACAGGTATTTACACTAATATACTGAGTCTTTCACACTCGAAGTGGTGTGATTCTAAGGTTTATACTTATGTTTGTTTCACAGCTCTACATGCTGGTACCACTTCTAGACAAGGTTTAATGCCACCACTTTACTACATGCTTGTGAATACAGGTAGATCGCTCTCTGGGCATTCAACGTTTTTCCTAATCCGTCCAGTAAGTCCTGAGATCTCTCTCACGCAGTGTTGCTGTCCTCCATACAAATAGCATCGTCTTTGCAGTGTAGAAAAACTCTGTAGGCTCCTCTCTGAGTTCTTTCAGGCCTGATATCTCTGAACCATTCGTGGCTCATGGGGAAGCCGTAGACAAGGTTTCAAGGTTCCGTTTTGTGATGTCCGATGGGGGTCTGATTCCGATATAGGGTGGGGGAGGAACAAGCTCTTCAGACATCTGTGAAGTAGTCAGGGATAATTTCTTGCATGACTTGGAGGCTACTCTCCGTGTGCGATGAATACTAAGGTCTGTGAATAAACCATGTCGCGTGCGGTCAGCCCTGCATCAAAACATTTCTGATAGACCAGGGACTCACTGCTGTCGACATCCCAGATCAGGTAAACAAGTACGTTTCGTTATAAGCTTCTACAAAGCAAACATACACGCATGTATACATACAGCAAAATCCGTAGTTTGTCATACCCAATAAATAAAAGCGGATACAATCGAAGAATCCATAAATATGAAAGCAGAGCACCAAGCAGAGCACAGTAGTATACACATCCATCCTCTCATAAGGTTTACCGCTCTACTACGACGGTAACGGCGCAGCCCGACCTCTCCCTCTATACCCTCCTCTCGGTGGCCCACCCCGCCCACGTTCAGCATTGAACGACCCACTGAATCCTCTCCCCCTACCATTTGCATACCCTTTTACACCTCTCCCATGCGGCATACCTCGAGACGCATTATACCCACCATTAGTAGTGGAACGATGGTCACCGTCGACGTTGACTGCTCCCGGGGAAACAGGAGGTTGATCTGTGGAATTCGACCCAGATGCGTTATTATTGGTTGAAGACTCGTTTCGAGAATGATGATGTATCGCAGAAGATGCTCCACGTGGAGGTGCGGTAAATCCTTCTCGTCTCCCGCCACGATTAGGATTCGTCATTATGTGTACTGGCGCGTTATTGCTATACAATCGTCAGCGTCTTACGTATATAATGAGGGGAGAGCAGACCGACTTCTTGGTTTGAGCAGGTCGAAACCCAGCAGCGGGTGCTTGCCCAGGTGCTGGTTGAACGAATGGCCGAGGACCGAACCTTGGCTGAATTGACGAGGTGTTGTTGATAGGCGCAGGGGCAGGCGCCGTCTTGGGGTTCGTCGAAGTCACGAACTGAGGATTGCTCAGATTCAAACAAGTATCGAACTCGACTGTCGACCCCCGGTACTGCGAGCACCTGAAAGAATCGGTAAATATAAGAGATACCAACGACCAACGTATTGACACACCTATCACCCAACGTCGTCCCAGACATAAATGGTACATCCCACACCACATCCATCGACTTGGAATTCAACCCAATAACAACGCCTTTCGCAGAAAGCGGTACCCCTCCCGAATCTTGTATCATCGTCACCCTATCACCCAACGCAAAGTGCTGGTTCTGTAACCGATAGATCGCATGCGCGGGTTTCAACACCGCCTGACGTGGGATACCCTTCACAATGGCTTTCTTGATCGCAAGCGTCGACTTGTTAGCGTTGAACGAGTCGGCGAGTTTTTCGATTTCCTTCACAGTTTGCTATCCCAATGTGGTTAGATTAAAATGCAGCAAAGTGCAACGGGATGGAGGACGAACTTTGCCAAGTTGGTCACAGAACAGCGACACAGGTTCAAAGTCTCGTACACCCTTCGTCTTGAGCCACGCCCGTATTTCCTTGACACGCCCATCGGGGTCTCGTCCAGGTAAAAGCCCTGCCGCTTTGGCGATCGCTGCAGCGGAAAATCAGTCACTCGTAATTTTGATTAATCCCTAGGACATACCATCGCCACCACCCACATCCAAAGACGCAAACAAATCCGGGAAAGCCATCTGATACTCTCCAATCAGATTAACGGCCTTTTCACTAAACTCCCAGCTTCTCCCGTCCTTCTTCGAATAATCGACGACTTTAAGACTCTTCGCTTCGAATTTGAGACTGAGCCCGACATTATGCTTCTGCCCATCCGAGGTGAGAACCATATAACTTGAAGTGATTCTAGACAACGCAAGCCCCGACATGCCTAGCATCTCTGCAACGCGGAACGAGGGGTGGTAAATCGCTGACCGATGCGAAGGGTCTTGAACGATAGCTTTGAACTGTGCATTTTCGGTCTTGTCAGATGGGAAAAACTACGAGTGAAAAGTGAGTTTTAAAAAGAGAAATGCAGGCAAAAGACGTACTGCGAGAACCACAGCAAGACTCGTCTCGTCCGTTGCGGCTACCTGCGCTGCAACACCGTACGCATGTTCACCCAAGAAGAAAATCTTGCTTCCCAGAGGAAACTCCTCCGATAAGGGTGGAGCGGGTCTCTCGACGTATCGAGGATCCTCACATCCCACATCTCTAACAACCATCTGTAACGCCTGCTCGACCTCTTTATCCTGCCCTTCGTAGTCCTTAATGAACGAACCATCGTCTAAACGTTTAAGACCTTAAAAGTGTCAGGCCACGTAAACAAAAAACAAAGAGAAGCCACCGTACCCTTCAATGGCCTAATATGAACCAAAACCTCAATCGGACCCGTCACAATCCCAAACCTCTTCGAATAAACCCCCTCAATCCTCTCCGCCTTGGCCCTCCAATGTCCCAACCCAGCCTGACTATGCGGACTCCCAAGCACCTTCTCCACTCCTCCTCTCCCACTACCACCAACCCTAAGCTTCTCATACCTAAACAACGAATCCGAAACAGCAACAACCATGCCCTCCGTAAGAAAAGGCCACCCAGCAAAAATCCTCTTCCCAATAAACTCCCTCCCAATATCCTCCGTCTTCCAGCTTGAACCAGTCCCAAAAGAGTCAGGATCGGAATCAGGGTCGTACGTGTTGAGAATGTGTACGACGATACTTTGGTTTCGCGATTCAGTTCCGTGGACGTTAACGTGGTGGTACCCCAACACGATATGCGTATGAGGGAGGGAATTGAGGGAAGGGAATCCAGCCAAGGCGTCTTTACCCGTTAACACCCCGTCTCTCAAACCCGAAACTAGAACTTGTCCGAGATCGGGGTTGAGCGTCGGGAGGTCGAATGTCTCCATTTTACACATGCAGCGGTAGAGTGGGGGGAAAAATCCAGGTAAAGACGAAGGGTACTCGGATGGTTCGGCGTTGAGACCGATGTACGTGAACCTCGTACTTGTACCGAATGTGTTGCGTTGAACCTCAGAGGATGTTAGGAGATGTTCCTTCGAAGCCATTGCTTTGAGGAGGAGATGCTGGTCTATGAATGGAATTTTAACGATCGCTTCCCAGTCGGCTTTTTTACCGTTCAGATCCGATTCAAATTCGAGGGGGTAGAAGAACAGGATTGGGGAGATTGGGTCGGTCATCAGGTCCTGAATGAAAAAAGAAAAACAATGGAAAGTCAGAGCGGAAAGCAAGACAGAAAAGAATAAAACATACCCGATACGCAGCGGGAATATGTTCTCTACTAGCCACCGGCAAAACTCCCATAAGCTGCTCAAAAGGCCTAAACGGCTTGCCCAGCTCGAAATCGAACTTGAAATCCTTGATCCCTCTCTTCACCACCTTCTCTTCCTCTACACCATCCTCACCATCCTTCCGACCCTCCTGACCCATCCCCCACGATGCACCCTCACTCAAATCCGAGATCCTAGGCGCATAATGATAATTATAAAACCACCCCCAAGATTTAACCCCGCTGAAATAATAATGCATAACCCATTGCAGACCCTCGACGTATCGATATACAAGCGAGTGCATTTGGTCTGGATCGTCGTAAGACATCTCGAGTTTGCCTTTATAGTAATACCGTTTCCACTCGTCCATCTTGAGAGACTGCGAACGGGCCACTCGAGCGTCAAAGTCCAACACGGAAGAGGTGGTGGTAGGCATCGAGGAATATTTCGATAAAACGCGTTGAATTGCGGCTTCACTTTCTTCGTCCTCTTCCGATAATTCTTCCTCCGAATTGAGTTCGTCAGCGGTGTCATCGTTCTGGGGAACGAGAGGCGTGAATGAAACGAGATTGTTCCCATCCTCGTCGTACTCATCCCATGCAAGCGAGAGATGCAAATCATCCGCAAGCGTAGAGATAAACTTTTTATCCTTCGCAGGGAACACGTTCGGCATCGTAAGGGGTTCCTTCGATTTAGCCTCCACCCATTCCTTCACCGCATCGAATATCTCCTTCTGAGTCGTACTCAACACCGTCTTATTCCCATTCCCATTCCCGTTCTTCGATTGATCGAGGTACTTGGCTTGTTTCCCTTTAAACCAATTCATATCCCCATACTCCTTCTCGAATACCTCGACTTCCCACTGTGCCATCTCATTCAACACGACCTGAAGTCTCGGAAGATTGATCGTCCCAGCGTCGTTAATGTATCCTTCGAGGGAAGGCAACACCTTCTTATACACCTCGAACAGCTTCTCCAGCCCATTAGTATGGATATGCAAATCAGGTAGATTCGGTAGAAAATCGTTGCCGACGAAGACAGCGAGGAGGATGAAATCGTCTATGACGCGCTCGAGGGAGTAAGGGAAAGGTAAGACCTCTGCGATAGAGTGGAATTCGATATCGAGGTATTCGCGTAGGAGTGACAGATGAAGGAGGTAGAACTTGATTGACTCGAGCGAGCCGTTGGATTTGCTCTTACGAGCAGGACCAAATTTGACTTCTTCCCGAAGAAGACAGAAATGCGGGTCGTGGCTGATCAATCCAAGCATGATAAGGTCTGCGTCGAGGCCATAAAGACAATGTCGGATGTTGGGGTTATAATTGGGCTGCGAACGCGAAAGACGGATGTACTCCATAATCTTGTGTTCTCCTTCCCCTGGCACTTCGTGACCCGATAACACGACCTCGACGTTTCGCCAATTCGAGTCTTCAGTGATTTTCTTGTTGATAAAGTACTTCAGCTGGTCAGACAAGCGTGCCATGAAGGGTGTACCGGGTGTGATACAGTTGCTGTCGAAGGCCTTCTCGTCTGGAAGCTTCTCCCCTTTAGCCTCTGCCTTCTCTCGAACCTCCCTAGCCTCCTTCGCAGTCCTAAACCGCCTACTCCTCTGTTGATTCATCTTCGCTCGGGGCGCAACACCATCCACAGCGATAAAAAAAAGTTTCTTGGGTTTTATTTTACTGAAAAGATGGTCGACGTAAGCGAATATGGAAGTGAATATCTGTTCTTCGGACAGCCGAAAATGAGCATCTTCGTCATTTGGGTGAGAGCAATTGTGTATGATGCCGTTGAAATCGAGGTAGAGGTTGTCTGCGGGGTAATTAGTAGAATGAACAAGTGAAAAGAAAACCAGGCGTACCAAACTCAGGAATCTTGTTCTCTTGTATTAATTGAGATGTCAAAGGGTATCGTTCTCTGTTCCGAATTCAATAAAAGGAGTATAACGAGGAGATAAAGAGGAAAGCGCACGAGATGTATCGGAAGAACTTCAAAATGGGGTCAGTGAGCTCGACATGCATGTTTCTTCATCACGTACCTTTGGAATACCTGAGAAGCAATAAATTAGTTGTATTCTGGTAAATTAGTCATAACGTACCCATTGTTAGTCGTCGTGAATAGAGAAGCGGCCTACAGAGTCGTCGTCGTCGACGTCTCGGACGTTGGAGGAAGTTGACACGTGACGTACCCTTGCCTCAGCCTTGCCTCGGAGAACGCCGGTGAGCATTGGCCATCCCTCGTTTCTCTTCTGTCCTGGTACGACTGAAGAAATAAGCCTATACTCTGCATCGCGAGCATGAATTTCTCAGTGTTAGGCCGCCTGGACGATGCCAGAACTCCTGGACTACTAGAGTTCCCGCCTCGAGGCTCTGGTTGTATTCGAGCTATCATGTAACCTGTGCTTGGCTTCAAATGAACGGACTGACTGAGGCTGTTGATGGATCACCGACCATTCGTCGCTCTCCTCAAAAAAAGATGCAATGATGGAAAGAATACGCTCTGACCATCCAGTAGATCAGTGCGTCGACTTCATTTCACACTTCACAATACTACAAACGATATCTGATTCCATATAAACGAAGACACAACGAAAAATGAACACTAAAGATACAGAATCGAAACCTACAAATCTTC
This sequence comes from Omphalotus olearius VT 653.13, assembly GCA_000296255.1. Lineage (NCBI taxonomy): Eukaryota > Fungi > Basidiomycota > Agaricomycetes > Agaricales > Omphalotaceae > Omphalotus > Omphalotus olearius. Next base: position 8,829 of record JH814991.1, read on the forward strand.
CCGTTAGTGAATCATCCTACATCTCTCCTTCATCCAAATAATACTTCAAATCAGGATGATTAGAGTCCCAACGTACAGCCTTCCAAGCCCACGGCTCAACCTGAGCCTTAATATCCATCAAAACAGCACTCATCCCATCCAAGGGATGTCCCTGTCCCATACGCGCGCGCAGGTTAGAAACATTCTGGGGTACACCCACCCCACTCGCACTCGCACTCGCACCCGCGTCCATCTCATCCATCGCTTTAGCCTTCTCTTTCCCCTTCCCCGTCACTTTCCTCTTCGTCTTCCTCTTCGTAACACCCTTCTCCTTCTCCTCCTCCTTCTCTTCATGCCTAGCAATTATATGCCGTTTCACCGAATCTCCCCTCGCAAGTACCTCCTCACACAACGGACACTTCTGGCTCGAAGGGAAATGCGTATGGTAATGCTTGATATAAGAACTTTTGTTCTTACACCTAACATTACACACCCCTATCCTCCTCATATTCCTCTTAGCCTGCATCTTCGCCAGATCCTCTTCAGTCGAATACATAGCGTAAGAGAAATCGTTGTTCCATGGACACCGATATGGTCCTCTATCTGCTCCGAGGTGTTCCCTTATATGCACCGCCGCTTCTTCCTTCGAGCTAATCGGTACCGCGCACGGTTGAGATGGGTCATTGGGGGAAGGAAATCCACAGAAAAAGGGTACTACGAAACTGGAACCGGAGTCGTCCGAGTCTGAAGGGCTCGTGTTGCCTGATTGGGAAGATTGGGGAGGCGATGATGAACTTGGGTTCGTGTCTGTGACGGGTTCTTCCTGACTTGTGGACGGGGAACATGAAGAGTCCTTTGGGTCCGGGTCCACGTTCATGGTCATGTCCAGATCACCGTCAAACATCTGCGACTCGATGAACTCATCAAACTCGTTATAGTCCGGACATACACCCGCGGTCGAAGCATCGTACGCGATCTGCGTCGAGGGTTCTGCAAAAGCGTTCTGCATCGAGGGTCCCGCTATCGCATCGAGGCTCGATGGCCCCGCCAACGCGTTCTCGTACTCGTACTCGTACTCGACCCCTGTCGACGGCCCCGCAGCGCCATACGCCTCCAACAAGTCCTCATACCCATTCTGCATCGACACCTCATCGAACCCATCCCGCATCATATCCAAATCCCCCTCCCCCTCAAACGCGTCTAAACGACTCAAAGCGCGTGGATACAGAAACTCCAATTGTCCTCGTCCCGCCGACGCGTCCAAGTACCCGTTAGTCTGCTCGATGTTGTCCCAGAGGATACCTCGGTGTTGGTCATGAGTGGCATTGACATCCGGGTTGAAACTCTCAACAAATCCGAGTCGAGGGGGAGTCGTATCGGTGAACGTGGGTGAAGTGTGTGGTACTTCCCATGGGAGGTGAAGCTGATGTACATGTTCATATTCAATTCCGAGTCTGTGTTCGCGTTCGAATGAATGAAGTCGTGAGTTGTCTCGTATCGTGTTACCGAGGGAGAAGAATAAGACTTACGATTCTCGGTGGTTGGTGGTTACCTCAGGCATCGATATTGATTGTTGATCGTAGGTTTCTATACACGCTTTGGCAAGCAATAGTTCAGAGTGTGGGGCACTGAGCAGTGAGTGTAAAAGAGAGATCGAGAAGGTAGGTGAGTGAGAGAGAACAGCAGTAGGGAGAACCCAACCACTCGAACCTGGGTTTTAAAAGGGCAAGCGTCAAACCCTATACCAAATGCGTATCGTCCACTGTAAGTACATATCTTCAAAGCAGATCTCTTTATTCCCAACGAATAATGTTCTGGAAGCCGGTGTGGGTTGAAGCTGAAGACTCACGTACGAGGTCAAAAGAGCTAGAGTACTTACCCCTTTTGGGGACTATGGTATACATTGTTGGTTCAGATTCGATTCAACCTCAAAGATGATTTGTTTCTGATTATTCATTACTCTTCAGCGCAACCAGGAATTTTGCTCGTACTACTACGTGAACTTTGAAGTACTCCCCTCATTAGCTTCTACCCCGTCTTCGCTCACGAACAGCCCAACTGCGTACTTGCAGCACCCAACCAGAATCGAAATCATCAAACTCCTTCAAGATTTATATCAATGCCATCAAGAGTTTCTCGGTCAAACTAAAGGTCAAAGCGAGGTATCTGCTTTGACCCCGGGCTTTGCCGCGGACTCAATATAAATCTTAATTTTTCAATCTCGGTCACGAAATCACAATTTCACAAATCACATGTGAGCTCCTGTGGGGCTTTTGTGTGCGTACGCCACTGTACACGCAACCCGGATGATCGACCCTCGAGAGCCGATGCTGGGACCTTCAAGACCTACGGTTGCAATAGGATACTTTGGCGTTGCTAGGGTGAACAATGGACAATATACAGGTAGGTGTCAACTTCATTGTACCATACATGCATAATGAACGATCTGCGATCTGCGATCCGGGTCAAATAGCCCACTGATGTGACTCTGCATGGACATTCAAAAGTTGTTAAGTCCATATTGTGATGCCGGGTGCAACGTGTACACGGCGACCGACAGTGTATGGTACTTGTCGAAACCCGAGACTTGGGAGATTGGACCCTGTGTATGAGCGGAGAGTGACATGAGGCAGGGCAGGGCACGAGGACGACCAAGCGTCCGGGATTGTGCTTTCGATGCTCTGCTTTGATGCGTAACTGCGTTTCTTGGAAGGCTTCACAGGTGGTTTGA
>JH814991.1:11550-28209 GCA_000296255.1 Omphalotus olearius VT 653.13
GACACGAGGTACGAATACGTTCATTGGGATGTGTAACCCCCAAGTCTCTAGCTCAGTCCTTTACACCCCTCCAACGGCACAACAACATTCTCATAAAACTCCCCCGCCAATTCCTCATCCTTCCCATCCAACCTCCCCAAACACCAAAGAACAACATCCCTATACACACTCCCAACTCTAAACGCCAACTCCTTCTTCGCGCGCTTAACGACTTCGTCTTTAAGTTTCCGAGCTTGCTGCGAGTGGAACACTACACTCAAGCTCGAGCCCGAAGTCTCTACACGCTTCACCGCTCCAACAGACGATTGAGTTTGGGCTTGTAGTTGTTTCTTCACCATCTCTTTATAAATCGTATCAAGCGGCACCCACCACGCGATCTCCGCCAATAAAAGTCCAAACGAATAAACATCATACGCCATGCGATACCCTTTCCTCCGTTTTCCACCCTCAGCTCCGAGTTCGCCTTGGTCATTCGCCGACTCCTCAAACCCCTGATAATCAGGATGTCGATACATAGCTTCACCAACATCCACCCCAACATAATCGATACTAATTTCCTCCGTGTACCTCCTCGAGTATTCAAAGCCTGTTATTAGTGGCGTGGAGATATCAAGGTCTGAGAGGGAGGCAGCGGGGAAGAGGATATTGGAGCATCGGATGCTTTTGTGGAACCATTGTGCGCCGAAGAGACGGGAGAATACGGAGGAGAGTGTACGGGCGAGTGTCAGACGATCTTCGAGGGGTGGGCGGAACGATGTGTTGCGGATTAATGAGAGAAGAGAGTGTATGTCGATATTGGAGGTTGATACTATCAAGGAATGTTTCATGGAAAGACGATAAACGAGACACCAATAATTGTTCTCCGGTTCACTCCAGTATCCAATGCATAAAGGAAGATTATCCCGGTCTCTCGAGGAAGAATTCAAAAGTTGAATGAGCGAATGAAGACGATTTCGAAGGAGTTCCTTCTCCACACTCGTAATGTTTGATTGATACCGTTTCTTCTCTACGAGCATGTATTGTCCTGGCATCTCCACACCGTCCTGAGGCACCGACGAACGTTTATACCGAGCAATACACCTCGATAACTCCACGAACCCATCCGGAAGCTCAAAATCTTGTTTACGAAGCATCACAACACCCACACCTCCTCCCTTCCCCTCCTCCTCCGCCACAACAATAGACTTCCTCACGGCCATCGAAAACATGTTCCTACACATCCCATCCCCCGCAGAAATATCCTGCACGAGCTGCAAACTCCTCGAATCGTTGATCCCAGCCATCACCTGGAACTGCACCTTGTTCCAGTCTTGTGCAATCGTCGTCTGTTGTGATTCACGAAGGAGATCATTAAGGCTGTTCGTGTACTGCCTTATATCAGTAATGAGGGATTCAAAATGGGATTGGGAGGAAATTGCCCATCGGATACGGTTTACGAGCGAAACGTTACTAGTAATCGAGTCGCTTGAAGACTCTACGGGATCACTGAGAGCACCAGGTTTCTCGACGGATTTGTTTCCTCGTTTCGAAAGAGCATTACGAAACCCTTCTCGAATTCTTACAAACGCCTGCGACCTTTTTTCCTTCGACCCTGCACCACTGTTACTAACCCCTTCACCTCCCTCCTCCAATCCTCCTTCACTTTCCTTCCCAATATCCACCAACCCATACCTCTCCCTCAACCCCCTCGAATCCTCAAACAACCCAGTCAATCTCTTCAACAGCCCCGTGATGAGCGGCTCAAACGGCACGAGTTCACCCCGAAGCATGCCGTACGCCGCACCAGAGTTTTGTCCCCATAAAACGAGCCTTGCATGTTCCACTTCGAGCTGAAGAAGGAGTTTCTCGGATGTAGAGCTGAATTCGAGAGTTGCTTGGAAGATGTCGTACAGTTTGAGGGAGAGGGAAAAGAGTTCGGATGCGAGGCCTATTACGGAGATTGGGTCGACCATGAAATTTGTTTATGGCAAGTTCAAGTTGTGAGTAAAGGGTTTGAGGGCTTGAGCGGAGAAGGGTTGTGTGGATATATACTGACTGCTTATCTGATTGGACCAGGGACGACGTCGGACCCTAAATCATGCTACAATGCACTGCTCTAAGCTTCAAGCTTCAAATTCCGACAGTTCTCCATCCGCATGCTCTAGCTAAACAGGCAGGCAGGCACACTGGGCACCCCATTCAGAAGATGCAGTCGATTCTCGAATAAGAAAGGGTAGGGTACCAGTATGTCGCCTGTCGTTTCTTCATGTCAACTTCCAACAGATTGATAACTTCCTGTCTATGTAGAACATTACATTGATTATAAGATATGTAGATGTGAACATCGTTAAATTTCGTTCATAAACCCATGAGGTGATTGATTCCCATGTGCACCACCAGATACTTCGGTTCGGAGTCCGTCACCTCATGCCCTCACCTCCGTCCCTAATCCCGATTCAATATTCTGCAGGAACGAATTAATTGTCGACCAGTACCCTGATTTAGTCCATGTGTCCGCTGAAAGGAGAAATGAGTATGCACAAGAATTGTGCGAAGGGACACTTACAATGAGACCCTTCCGGTATACTCTTGAACATATCCATACTCCTCCGATTCAGAGGATCACTAATGTCCTTCGCGTTAGCTGTCTCCGCACGCCCTTTCTCAGACACCCTCCTACTCCTACTTCCGCTCCTACTCCTACTCCCACTCCCACTCCTGCGCTCTCCATTCCCACCAGCACCCTCACCCTCACCCTCACCTTCAGCCTTGATCTTCCCACCTACCCTCACCCTCCCACTCCTCCCACTCCCACCCTCACCCTCACCCTCACCCTCACCCCTCCTCTGCGCCACCTCCCAAAGCTTCAACATATGCCTCTCCAACACAACCTCATCCATCTGTCCCGAAATCATCAAAATCGCAACCGAACGCGGTATCCTCCTCATTCTCCTCTCCGAATTCCATTTCTGATGCACAAAAAGGGACAAGTGTCTTAGACCTGGGATATCGCGCACGACAAGCGGAATAGACAGGAAAGTGTTTTCCACAATCAGTGCATTGATCTATGAAAATTCCATTCCATTCATTCCGCGTGTGTGTATGTTGTTGCGTTGTTGCGATATAGGATGGGTATGGGGTGTCAGTTCATATAGAAGACGTAGGACGGGGGGACGGTTAGGGAAGAGGAAAAGAGGATGAAAATATCGTACGTGCCTTTGAAGCATTCCTACTCGCAAGATCAATAGCTACTGCACCTCCAAGTGAGTGCCCATGAAGAACCTATTACGGGGTAAGTAAACTCTGCACTAGCCACGAGAAATCGTTTTACAGCTTGCTTACGATAGGCGATTTTGACAAGTGGGGGTGTGCGAGTACGAAATCTAGAGCTGCTTGAGCGTCTCTTCGGAGACCTACGAGTTTGAAACGTGAGGGCGCGTCAGCCCTATGCCCAAGCGGTTGACACCATGGGATTGTTTTAAAAAAACGACAATTACCTTTCTCTGAAGGCCTTCCAGTTGAATTACCATATCTACACATCCCAAACGAAAGATCAATCAATCAGCTAAACCACGACACAAGCACATCGACATTGACTTCAACCACGGAGAAACCCCCCTGCCAACTCACCCTCGATACGATACAAGCAAGACGTCGCATCCTAACCGAACAAATTGTTGTGCAGAATACCCGTGATGCCAAACGTGATACCCGTTCCCATGGAACATAATAACAGTGGCACGAGGCACTCCGATCGAAGGCGTCGCTGAGCGGAAGGACTTTTTTTTTTTGGTTTCATTATGTACGAGAACGACGTGCATACGTGTCGTTAGGAATATACTGTGACGTGAAGATGTTTGTGGAGACGTACATGCGAAGACACCCGTTTCGTAGCTGAATCCCGATGCTTGTTACGCCATGTCGCAGCGCGTAGGAGGTAACATTTGAGAGTGACTTTGTCGGAAGTGGTGAGGGTTACGTCTTCGCGAGAGAGGTTTGAAGGGAAGGAGTAGTTTGAGACTTTGTTTGTGTCGATATGAAGACGCGGACAGAGGAGGAAAGTAATTGTCAAGTCTGCATGAACGAATTATTAAAAAGGTACTGTACATGAAGACTCACCTCGATCATCCTGAGATTCGAAAGCCGAGGGGTATATACAAAGAAGTTGCCCATGTCTGATCACCTTTTCAACGAATCAGCCTGACGAACAGGAGAACGAATTTCGAAAGAGGATGTAAAGGAGGGGGGTCATGAAACTTTTGAAACTCACTCACCCTTCCCACCGCACGAACTATTCCTGACATCAACAAAAAAACAAGAAATTGACTGACTAACTGATCGTCAAAGTTATCGAAGGAATGACGCCCGTAAAAAGTAAAGTGCAATAAGTCGAAGTCGGAGGTGGTCGTTATCGGTTCGAGTGGCACTAGCAACAAAAGTAAACCCAACTCAAGACATACAGTAACAGTTTGAGAGGTGATTTTGTGCACAGCAGCAGCGCAATAGGAGGTTTAAATAAGAAAAAAGGTCGGCGGGTAGGAAGACAAAGGGGTCCTTTGTACGGCGTAACGGAGGTTAGTGTAACGAAAAAAGGCGATGAACATGAGTGCGCTTGTGGGCGTGGGAATAAATTAAAATGAAAGGCATGGGTAGGGGGCCAAAGAAGGGCCGTGACGCGCTTCAACGCGTCACTGGAGCTCAGTGTTCCTCTCAGGTTGAGTGCGCATTGGACTGGTATACGTCTCGTTTGGAAAGCAAAAAGGGCCCAGAAGCAGCAGTATACATACACTATCGATCAAAACTCGTCGGCTGAGGTTTGTGTTTGGACAAAGATAGGCGTTTACACAGTATGGAGGTACTTGCTTGCTTCTCAGGCGGCCATGTGCCCAGTTGCGTCTCAAAGGCACGTAATGGAATCATACATAGTGGACGCTCCGAATGAGCCCAGGGGCTAAGGCTTGACCGAAGCGCGCCTCAAAAAATGCAACTAAGCAGCACAGTGGATTTTTCACAGCATCGTTTACGGGATAAATACATAACCCTTACCAATCCCAAACAACGAACTCTTCGCAAATAATTCACCCACCAACATCAACGGAGCCCAACGAACGCAACATTGCATGACTCAGTACATCAGACGAGCCTCCCTCAGGTTCCAATACACCCAAATAATCCAAATCTCGTTCAATCTTGTCGATGTATTCACCTGCACCTGAGAGATATGCAACCTTGGCGCAAACTGCGTGCAAGGCAAGTAGTTCGGAGGAAGGGAAGGGAAGGATAGCAGAGTCAGGCGATGTAAGCGTCACCGTCTCAGGTAATCGTATAGATTCTTTGACCGTTCAGATACGATAAATATTCTTCACTTCCTTTCAAACCGGTGTAAGTTGAAAGATATGTACCGCACTCACTGTTTCCTCGAACCACACCTCTAAACGATCAAACCGATCGTGCGCGTCTTTCTCCATTGTCATCACGTTGTACAACGAATGAACTATAGCGCCGTTCAAGTTGTCGACATCGTAGCCAAAACGTTTCAAAACAGCCAACACTGAGGCTGAATAATCCTTCTGGAAAAGGATCAGCAAGGCGGTAACGGCAGCAGAAGAATATCAAGCATACCTTTTCAGGTGAGCTCGTAGATGTAGTGGACACGTCGAAGTAAGTGGAATGAGGCACGATATGTGCGCAATCTGTGTGCACGCTACCGGTTTGTTTTATCCTTGATTGATACTTAAAACGTGCAATGCTTCGTCGTCGTACAATCCAGTCACTACACACCTAAACCCATCTCGAATGAGAACCTACAAAAGAACCCATCAGTGATTAAATTTAAATCTAGCCCTGGTACCCCACGTACTTGTCTTTTCGCCTCCCGGTGGTTACTCGGTGCCTCTTTAACCATAGCCATCAGATCTTTCTCGTCAATGTCAGATGAGAAACAACTCGAACTACTTGAGCAACTCGAAGACCCTGACGCTATTGTACGCCATCCAGTCACGGTTCTCTTGACTGCCAAGATGCAAAGTCCGAGTCAGTCTTTTTTCGAACAGACAGAAAACGCTAATGGAAAACCCACATGGCCTAATAAAATACTTGACAAAACAGTCTCCAAATTTCGACAGAGCCTCGTAACTGTGTCGACATGAATGTATTTCCTTGACTATTTCGTTGCATGCAATGTCAGAAGGAGCGTGGAGAATTAGGTACCCTAAGAGTCTTGCGTGGATGATGTCGTTTTCTTTTGCGTGTTTTTCAAAGTCAAGGCAAGTTTGTTATGCACTGAGCGCGTTTTTATCATCCTGTAAATCTACATGTGAGGCTGGAGCAAGAGCAGTCATGATGGTACGTAGAATAAAAGAAGACGCCGGTCATCTGAGTAAGTTATCACGTGTGCGCGCCAGAGTTCGCTGAAGAATTGACTAAGTAGAAGAATAGCTAACGGTAATTCAGCCATTCTTCCAGTGTTCCTCTTAAGTTTTTATGGAGAAGAGGCAGACGCGCACCTCCAAGCATTCATATATTCATAAATCATCACGCATAAATCAAACGTTTCCGGATCCATTGATCATGACAGAGAACGATATACCCAATTCCATCCGAGACCTTAAGGCCTTAACGCTTAGCATCCAACCTCTTCAAAAGTTCAGAATCAAAGTCTCACAAAGAATCAAGCAGCTCATAAAATAATACATTACTTTATTTATTTTAGACAAAAAAAAAGAAAAAAAAAGACCCAAACTACCCTACCCTTTTTCTATTCTATGCCTCCCAAGTTCCAACGCGCGTAAACCGATCGATCAGCCGGATAATCCTACAAAGCACTACATAGTACCCACATACAAACTCCCATATCCTCAAACAGTCTCCTCGACCTTCTTCTTGATAACATCCACAATACCAGGCTCAGCAACAGTCGACAAATCACCTAGCTGATCCCCTTCACCAGCGACTATCTTGCGGAGAATACGACGCATGATCTACAAATACCCTCACATATTCAAAAACACATTCGAGAATGAAAGAAGAACGGGGGGAGGGGGGGGAATAACGCACCTTCCCACTCCTAGTCTTGGGCAAATCACTAACGACATAAACCTTCTTCGGCGCTGCAAACGGTCCAATCACCTTTCTCACTTGAAGAACGAGCTCTTTCACGAGCGCAGCTTCTGAGGACGGGTCGTACGAAAACTCTCTACGGAGGCCGAGAGAAATCAACAATTCAACTCCCACCAAAACTCGCTGCGGAATTAACTCACGGCTTGAGCGTAACGAACGCATACACAGCTTGACCTGTCAACTCATCCGCAGTTCCAATCACAGCAGTCTCAGCTACACCTTTGTGTATGATCAACGCAGACTCGATCTCAGCGGTTGATAGTCGATGGCCGGAGACGTTGATGACCTGTGAACAAATCGAATGTAAGACAAACGGAACATATATCATAAACGGGACGGGAGAAATCGGGACAAAGACGAATGATTTGGGACCTACATCATCAACACGACCCTTAATCCATATGTACCCATGTTCATCACGAGCAGCACCATCACCAGTGTAAAATGTCCCAGGGTAAGGTTTGAAGTACGTTTCAAGGTACCTCTTGTGATCCTTCCAGATCGTCCTAGCGATAGATGGCCAAGGGTTCTGAATACATAACACGCCTTCTACACCGTTACCCTCGAGCAACTGTGACGAATCAAGTAAAAGTAGAGATAATCAGTCCTCAGTCATCGATAAGCAGATCGGGCGCTTAAAATTCCTCACCTCTCCCTTCACGCTGTCCAATAACACAGGTTCGATACCGAAGAACGGTACTGTCGCTGCACCAGGTTTGGTCTCAATAGCACCAGGTAAAGGACTAACGACGATCGACCCCGTCTCGGTTTGCCTAGTCACAATCTGATCGTCAAACACATTTTCAAAATAAATAAATAAAAAATTCTCAACCCACCAGAACGTATCAACAATAGCACACTCTCCCTTCCCAACATGCTCGTTATACCAATTCCACGCTTCGGGGTTGATAGGTTCACCCACGGACCCAAGCACACGCAGAGTGGAAAGATCGTGTGGTGCCACATGGTGGTGACCTACACGAGACTGTTATCAGAGACAAGGGTGTGAGGGGAGATTGAAAAAAAAAAACTACGAACCAAGCCTCCTCAGAAGCCTAACGGCCGTAGGCGCCGAGTAAAATTGTGTGAGACCGTGCTTGGCGACAGTCTCCCAGTACCTAGCGGGAGTAGGGTAGACGGGGGTAGATTCGAAGAAAGTAGTTGTAGTTCCAAGCGCTAGGGGACCGTAGATAATGTAGCTGCGAGATGGAATTAACGACAATTTAGGAAAGACACGGAGACCCGAAAAAGGGCCGAGATGGGGAAATGAAAAACTCACGTATGGCCAGTAATCCAGCCGATATCGGCCATGCAGGCGTATTTGTCGCCAGGATGGACGTCAAAGACGTACTTCACGGTCAAGAGGGCACACAGAAGGTATCCGCCAGTACAGTGTACGACACCCTTGGGTTTTCCGGTCGAACCGGAGGTCTGGAACCCAACGTCAGAATTAAGAATTGATAAAAGCGAATGACTGACATATAGAATGAACAACGGGTCCTCGGCGCTCATAACCTCACACGGACTATACGATGGAACCTTGTCGCATTCCTCATGCCACCACAAATCACGACCAGGGACCCAATTCTTCTCTTTCACTTCCTTGCTTCCTGTCCTCTCCAAGACAATAACCTTTTCGACAACAGGACACTCCTTCAATGCTTGGTCAACGATAGCTTTCGTAGCAATCGTCTTTCCACCACGCTTACCCTCATCAGAGGTAAGAAGAACGCGAGACTCGCAGTCGTTAATACGGTCTCGGAGCGACTCGGCGGAGAAACCAGCGAACACGACAGAGTGAATGGCGCCGATTCGCGCGCAAGCGAGGAAAGCGGCGGCGGCTTGCCACGTCATGGGGAGGTAAACAGACACGGTGTCACCCTTCTTGACGCCAAGATTACGGAGGACATTCGCGAGCCTGCAAGTCTCTGAGAGAAGCTGGGCATAGGATATGTACAAGTGTTGATTAGGCTCGTCAGCTTCGTAAATAATAGCGGTACGATCTGGCTCAGCAAATGCGTGACGATCTAGACAGTTGTACGAAGCATTGAGAGTTCCATCTGGGAACCAGGTAATCGGGAGCGTATCCGTTGAAGGGAACGTCGTTGGGAATTTGCCCGTGCGCACCGTCTTGAATGGCGTAATCCACTCTAAATTTTCGCGAGCCATCTAATTCACGTTCAGCTACCCAAATCCCGACAAAAAAAACATTCTAGCTCACCTTTCCCCACCACTCGTCGCTTCCCTCTCCGACCGTTTCCGAATGTTTCTCCTTGTATGCATTGATATGTGGACCGACATGAGGCTTCTTATGTCCTTTCGACACTCTAGAGCCAACAGGATGAATAGGGACACCTTGAGAGTCGAGACGATGAGCTGCTTTCGAGTCTGACATGATGATGGTACTGAACAAGGGGATGAATGCGGGTACCCCCAACCCCTCTTTAATAGAGCCAGTATTCTGGTCGGATATCAAATTTAAAATTACACGGGGGGATTATGCCGAACGACCGGCGTGCTAAACATTGCGCCCCCTGATTCGGCGGGAATTGCGGTCGTATGACCATGACCCATCACAATCCCCGCATTTCGGATCCCCATTACCCTGCCTATTGAACACTCTCTGCGAGCGAGAATCGAATATTGGAACTATAAAGCAGTCGCAGAAAGTCCAGCTGATATGTGTATCATTGATTCGCCATTGATTCGAACAGAGTTGTAAAATGTGGTCTGATTTCATCCAACGGCCATCTGCCGGGACCCTTACTATTTATGGACAAATACATCACTAACCGGCCGATATCTACCCCACATTACCCCGCTCTAACCTTGTAAGGAAGTACGTAAGATGTCTATCAGATCAAAGTGGCGGGGGTGCGGGGGTCAGAAGATGATCCCAGCTGCATATTTCACTACAACCTATTCAATCGTATGTCAGACCTGGGCATACTAGTACTACATTCTTCAATATCCGCTAATATCAAGAGCGACCCTACACACATATACTTCCACACTTACATACTTACTTACGCGAAACGCTCTTCACCCTCTCCTACTCGGATCAACCCGGATACGCCCCTCCTCGCTCTATAACAAAACCAAAAATCAATACTAAGACTCTGTACAATATTACACAGACTCAGCGGACGAAACCAAGTAATCAGGATACCAATCAGTAATCATGCGTAAGTTATCCATCGATCATCCCTAGGCCTTGCCCCCTACTTACAGGGGGTCTTCGGGCCTCCACTCTGGTACAGCGTTGCGGGGCCGGGGAAACGTTGAATCCCAATTTCCAATCTCTACTTCAGGGTGGCTGACCCTGGGGCTGGGGCTGAGAGGGATAAATTGTAATTTGTGCGCGGAGGAGAGTGAGGGGATAACATTTACACGATTCGGCACGGCCGCGAGCAGAGTGCATCCCGAAGCCGAAAGGCCTTGCCGTAGGAAATTAAAGTTGACGCGAAATGCCGCGGAACTAGGTTTCGGCAGACTTATTGCCAAGCGCTCCGTAAAAACGGGTTTCCGGTTAGTGTCTCGGAATCTTGAGGCGGTACATGTTTGTTTTTATTGCTTGAGGTGTAATTGGACGCCTTCGCCACGAAGTTTCCGCAAAATCACACCAATTTGGAAGGGCCAAGCTCCGGACTACATCTCCAAGTACAGATCTCGCATGGGTACTATATATTTGCATAATCGGCGGGGCCAATGTCGGAGACAGATGACGACTTTTCTCGGACCATGGGTTCGCCTCAAGCAAGGCAGAAGAGATACAGATCTAGGCCTAGGTCCAAACCATATAACAAACTAACAAACAACCACCCCGAAACATATACATACACCTCAACCTCAACCAAAACATAGTTCCTACGACTACAATTCTTCAACTTGCCTTCAAGCCCAAATCCACCCTCTCCTCTCCCTCTCCACCCCATCCTCAACATCCTCCCCCCATTCAGCAGGTGGAACCTCCGGAGCAGTAATAACATCACCCCTCAACTCCATATTTCCATCAAAAATCATAAACGCTCCTTCTGTCTCTTCCGCACGTGCCTCCCCACTCCAAGATGGACACCCACGAACGAAGTAATGAGAATTAGGAACTAGATGACAGTCCTGCGTGCTGTCTTGAGTGGGAACTCCTGCACAACTCGGAGTAGGACTCACAGTGGCTTCGGCTTCGGCATCCGGAGAAAACTGGGACCAAGAATCACATCGACTACAGAGCCCCACACCTGGCACACCACTCGAAGTAGGACCCTCAACGTCTTCATCAAAACAAAGTATACGCTCAAACGTAGGTTTTTTACTCCCAAAACCTTCATCATCATCGACATCCTTCAAGTTCTCCCCCGTTTCCCCCCTACGACCCCAATCTTCCCTATCCCTACCCCTACCCCGTCCTACTCTCACAGCTTCAGAGTCATTATCGCCTGAGGTGCCTCCGGGGTGGACCATCTCCTGTGCCCGAACAGCCATACATTCTTCTTCTTGCACACACATTGTGCACGTAGTAGTAGAAGCCGCGCTGACCCAGTGATCAACCATCGACACCACAATCGGTATCGACGACGTCAACGACGAGGAATTACGAGCGGGGTGCGCCGAAAGCTGCGCACTAAACGATGAGCCCTGCCGTCTTTCCTGACAGGATTGTGCCTCTAGTTGGGTTGTCCGAGCCGATGTATCATTGGCAGTGTAGCGCACAGTACAGTGTGATGTCGAACATTGCTTCGCAGCAGTGGCGTGGGCGTACGGTGACGTGTACCGATAAGAGTCTTGGGAAGGGTTGTTGTACATATCGATGTCGAAGCAATCCATGAAGCTTTCAGTGTGAAGAGTGTGAAGATAGACCTCAGGAAATACACAAACCCCTTCCAATATATATGTACGTTTTCACATCTGGGCTTTGGCCCACTGTGGCACGGTAAATGGACCACGCTTCGAGTTTGAACAGATTCAACCCTCATGGGGCGTGTCTAGGACCACCAAGTAAGTCAAATTGGGTCGGACGAGCGAGGGCCCACGCGCCATTGTCTATCCTGATCCGTCCATCGACATATATGTATAACCAAACGCAGTATACCATCGCTGATCCATGAAAGACTCGAGCCACCCGTAAAATGGACACAGCACAGCAAGCTCAAGCTCTAATGCCCAAGCAAGAGCGGACGACAAGAGTACGCCAAAGCATCAGATGCAACGCATTCGATGCGACATCTAAATACCCGGTCGTCATGAAAAGAATAAAATAACAAATAATAATAATAATCAAATACCACTTGAAGTTCAGTACTATTGTTTAGTGGCAGGAACTGGCAAAGCAGCAGAGGAACTTTCCGAAACGTCGTGGCCATTCGATGTCGGAATTCGTGGTGTTGTCAAATTTATGCAAAGCGTTCGCGTTAAGCGCTAGTGTACACGTGATGAAGTCAAAGCAGCATCCCTGGGCCTCAGGCCCCATTTTTCAAACACAACTCAACCAAAACACATAATTTTCCTCTCAAACTTGAGCCACACAAACATTTCCAACACATATACGCTTTCACCCGAAACAAAACCATTCCCTCACAGAGTCGTCCTAGTCAACTACACACCCTCCTTATAATACTGCCCATTACTTCTCCCCACACCCCTCGGGAAACTATTCTCCTCCGTATCAATCTCAACATGTTCCTGTGTGAGCTCACATGGGGTACAAAAAAACGCCGTGGCGCAATCCTCCAAACACGATCCAGCGATAGCGTATCGTGAACGTATCATCGACCTGAATGGAATCTGCGAAAAATCGAGTTCAGAGTCAATAAAGAGTATATTCAAACGGATTGCCATCGACGGCGAGGTAAACATCGTCATAGTAAAAAAAAGCGGTCAATCTCACCTGTATCGCGAACCCTACACCGAAGCATACCGTAAGGAAGGCATGTAAAGCACAATTTTCATTGAAAATGCTAGCAGATTCGCGCGGTTGAGGAGTGCCGTACGTGGTAAGATAATCAAAACGGGATTTGTTCCTGCCATAAACGATAGATGGACACCAACACGCAAGGCAACCTGAACCACACCCCCAACAGTCAGATTGAAATCGATCGGTCGGTCAGTCAATTCAGGGTATTGACAACCTGAATCGTTAGTATAAGTACTCACAAGTACCACACTGATTCTCTCCCTTGTTAAGACACCCGCACAATCCCATACTCCAACCTCTACTACTTCCATACTCGAACGGTACATCCCTCGCATTACGGTTTCCTCTATAAGACATCCCAACTATCGGAGCAGGTTGTTGTTGGTTCGCGACAAAGTTATTACTTGCAGGCGGCGGACCTGTCCCCGTGGCATTCGGCGCTACAAATCCTGCTCCCTGATACATAGCAGGTTCCTAAAACGGCCCCACCCCACAACTTCATCAGTCTCCGACGTCCGTCATCGCTGATACGAGATCTGAACGCACCTGCTTCTGATCAGAGTAATTGTAGACGGCGGTGGGAGGTGGTCCGTTTACACTCGAACCTTGACCTGTGCCCGACCCACCGGTTTGCTTTTCATCCTCGACCGCACGAGAAGGGGTAGAGTTAGCCCCATCATTAGTATATACCGGGAGCGGCGCATTGGGTTGTTGAACAAAGGGGTTCGCGGAAGCTTGTTGTTGAGTCGCAGAATCCTGAGCCAAACTCCCGGACGCGACGTAGGTGTGTTCCTGCTCAGACCCCGCCGGCGCTGAAGGCTGTCTGGCGTACGCATCAGAGGTCGAGCTCAAAGTAGGGTTTTGTCCGTCCATGTTCAGCTCAGTGAATAGAGGTGAGACGTAGACTAGAGTAAATCCATCGTGGTTTATGTAGTGTTTCGCGTGCTTGAATGTTTAAGACGTCGACAGTGTAATTAATTCGTCCGCATGCGGCCTTGGCTCAGATCGTAGAACGTTCTAAAGCGGACATTGCTACCCGTCTACACCATCCTTCCTGGAACTGAGAGACAATGTGAAACCTAGAGGTTGTGAGAGGGTCGCTCGGAGGTGCCGCCGTAAAGAGGCGGTAGAGAGTCGAGACCGACCCATTAAATCTGGGCGCTAATTTCTGATTGAGGGCCGGGTTATCATGTCGTGGGAATTCATTTCCAAGAACGAACGACGGGCGCTTCAGGTATTTAGCGCTTTAGCAGGCCGCCCTTTTGAGTTCTCTGTCCTAGAGCGAGTGAAATTCTACTGGAAAACTACACAACAAAATATCTCTCTCAACCACTTATCGCTTCAGGAATAACCACCGATTCAACAATACGAAACATCCCACTTTCCCTCTCAGATAAAAACTCTCCCGCCCGGTCCAACTCAGAAAACACTTTAGGTGGTAAAACCAGCTCGAGATGTCTTTTCCCTTTAAGCCGTCGAAATATAACCACTAGCGCTTCATGAACTCTACTCGTGAGCAAATTCTCTGCTGTACATTCGGATGAGTGGCAGTGTAGAGTGAAATGTTGCAATTTCGGAGATTCGGACGCGAGATTGGATACGAATGCCAGAGCGAGGAGGAGCTTTTCATGGAAATACCTGTGATAAAATTTCAGAGTCAATTGTTGAATATTAGCCAGTCTTTCGATACTCGGTTCGTTGAACTGAAAGTTGCTTTGAAAGACGCCTAAATAGAGAGAATGAAACGAACGAGTTGAAGACGTGAGAACCCACGAGAATCATAAGCCGACTCGATAACTTATTGACAGGACTGAACTTACTTTGGAGTATAAGATCCAGTTCAAGGTGTACCAGGGAAGTATTAGAACAAGCATTGAGGATATCGTTTAACCACGATAAAGGTATATGTTGAGGGGACAACCGCAGTGTATGCAACTCGGAAAGATCAAATATTGCTGTATCAGGGTCGATGAAGAGATCCTTGCTGATCTCAGGTAGATAAATCCCCCCTGCGAGTGAAAGCGACTCAAGCTTCCGCCTTTCCGACCACGCGCTCTGCCCATCAGGGAGACGGTGTCTTTTGTAGATACCCACGTCATTTAGAGATAGATGACGAAGATTTGGTAGACCAGACACAGTAGAACGCAGAAGAGATACAACCGCGAACCCATCAACGGCAGTAGTCTCGAACGTCAATATTTCAATGGCACGATTCGCCCTGAGAAACCTCTGAAGATGATTCAGACCTTCCTGGCCCATCTCGTTGATAGGGAACATAGACATCCGGAATGACGTGAGTTGCGTGAAAGGAAGGAAAGGAACGACACGTCTAAACGCCTTGGCAAACATATCTGATCCCCGACAATCGAGAGTCAGGTGTCTGACAGATGTAGATAATCGGGAATCAAAGCAGAGGAATTTAATGATTTCGCTAGCTTCATCCTCCGCCTCGTCAGAGAATACGTCTCCAGATTCTGACAGGAAGATTAAACCCGGAGTGTTCGAACGACATGGTAGGGATAGAGATTCGAACAAATGATCCCTGGCACGCGGTAACCACTCCATGCTGATCAAAGAGCATACTTTAAGAGCGTCAGAATCGTCTGATAAGAAATCAATGATACGTTCAATGAGTTCTTGAGGGAGCTCTAGACGTGGGAGAGGTTCGGATCTCATTGTTTTGTTGAGGTGGTAACCAAATGAACCGCGATGGACAGAGAGAAACTAATGAGAATGAATCGAGTGAATCAAAAAAAAAAAACTGATGTACATACTCTGCAGTTCAGAACTTCTTACTATCATATAGCCATGGATGGTTCACTTGAAAGATTAGAAAGTTCAAAGCGGAGGTCCAAAGCGAAAGTTGGGATTTGTAAGCTTATCGGACCGGCGGGCCCGAGAGCGCTCAGCGACAGTCGTATCATAACGTACATTATATACGGGGCGTCTCAGTAGCAGGTCGAACGTTCTTTAAAACCTGTACTTGCGAGCTCAAGCCTCGAGTCATCTCCCAACTACAGTAATGGGTCCCGAAGGACCCTTGTTACCCACAACCACATTAGAATCATTATATACATCACATCATTGCCACCAAACCACCAGTATCTCCACCAACAACACCCCAACTAAAGCCGGCTTCCTTCCAGCCGTACTAGCACCATTTGGATTTGCACTTACAGTGGAGGCAGGTGCAGTTGGCACACCAGTTGTTTGGGTGAGGAACGTCGTGGAAGTCTGGCCTGTTGGTGAAGTAGATGAAAATGCAGACGTACTGCTTGAATTGCTTATAGATAGAGAGCTTGATGATACGAGGGAACCAGATGATGCACTGGCTGGGACTTCAGAACTCGACGGCGATGGACTGATGGGAGTGGTCGCGGACGAGGACTCGGAGGGAGTGATAACTGTTGTGATCACTGTCGTATGAGAAGCCGTGACAGTTCCTGTGCCACCAGGAAGGGTAAGAGTACTCGTAACAGATGAAGCAGTCAGAGTCGTTGCATGAGTAGACGAGACGGAGGTTGTTGTTGGTACTTTAGAGGAATCGGACGTGCTCTCAGACTTTGTTCCAGAAAAGGTACCTTCAGCGGAAAGAATAAGTCACACCAACTTCCGTCATCATCAGACAACCTGCCTACCTGTAGATGTCCCAG
>AHIW01001332.1:0-28091 GCA_000296255.1 Omphalotus olearius VT 653.13
AACAACTACAAATAACAAATGTAAATAATAAATGTAAATAATAACACAGTATGACAATCTTCTTTTATAGTACTCTTGTTTTGTTTCTATGTAACCTGGGCAGTCCTGGGACAGTCCTCGGGCAGTCCTGGGCTAGTCCTGGAGCAGTTCTGTGCTAGTCCTGGGATAGTTTCTGCTTAGTCTTTGGACAATCACAGAGTAACCTTTATACTCAGGGCTTTTAGGTCCAAAAGGAGTTTGGCCAGAGGCACCAATGAGAGCCTTAGTATATTGTAGCATTCTAAAAAAAGCCATGACTAACTATAGTAGACTACAAGATGACTATGGCCTAGGTTATTTTTTGCTAATGGACAGCGGATCTGGTAACGGATCCGACTCTTATCTTCTTATCTTATCCCTTCACCTCGTTCTACCACGTCCTTACTCTGTACTTCCTTTTTCGTAGATAGGCAGTGCAGGGCAATGCACTGCACATATGATCTTATTGTTCTTTTTCTACGTTATTGTTCTTTTTTGACATTTCCTTGATTTCCATTTTTACTTAGCGCATACTTCGGATTCGGCACTTTCCGTACATAGTTGTATATAAAATGTTTGTATGTGTAGTATGTAGCTTAGTTTTAAATCAAGTTAACTACTTGGCCTATTCTCATCTCTCTCTCATTGTCAGTTCTCTACCAACACACAAGGGCAGTGCCCAAAGTGCTGTCAATGAGTCAACTGATATCCACCTTCTCTACACCATCTGTCACGCACTTAACAGTTACAATGAATTGTGTGAACTTATAACCATGACCCTGAGATGTGATACACAGACGAGAAAGTTACTTCCTTATATAAAGGATGGAGCCTTACACTGGACATTCATGGCCCAGATGTCAGGATTTATACAGCTGCTTTCATCAGGTGCCAATGCCATTCTCACATTAGAGGGACAAAACACCACCTGTGCTGATGTTTTCTACGTCTGGGTGTCCATCGCATATCACCTCGAACAAGTGTTGTGCTCGCCAAGTATTGGAGTCTCACATCTACAAGTGCAGGTCATCGAGATATACAACCACTGCTTTCATCAGATGATGACAGAGTCGTCAGATAATGTATTTCTTCTCACATATTACCTCCATCCCAGTAAGTCTTTCACAGTAGCCTACAGATTGATAGTGACTAATTGTCCTGAAGTGTTCCGCCACTATGGGGGGCTGCAGCTCACAATGCCAAGCCTTGCTGAGGGACAATTTGTGCTAGATGTGCAGCAGTATCCTGGCTTGTTCAATACTCTGCTCGGCTCTCTTCTGAGCATCTATCAAGGTGAACAAATTCAGTTACAAGATTCTGGAGAGGAAGCAGTTCCACAATTAGTCAAGGAGTTCATTGCCTATGCATACAATAGAGAGCCTTTCCGAAGTGCGTCGTGGTCATGAGAGACAAAGCCGCTCAAATGGTGGTCGCAGTTGGCAAAGGATTCGAATGCACGATTACTTGGGGTATGTGATCTACTCTCTGAGTTTGTCAAATCTCTAAATTGTGTACTATCATAGTGGATTGCAGTCAAGCTCTTCTCAATCTCACCATCCGAGATCTGTGATGAACACACTGCATCACATCTTGGCTGGTTTAATGCTGCACATCGTAGCTCTATGACACCAGAGCATCTCGTTGACTGTGCCAAGCTTTACGATTACTATGTGAATGGGTTCAGCGAAGGCAAATCAAAACATAGTGCACATGTCCATCTCTCGGCAGTTAACAACTTGTCGACGTCTGCCCCAGTTGTCCATTCTGCACCATCATTGATGGATCTTCTCAACGCTGACAACATCGAGCCTGGGCCCACGGAAAATATCATCGCTATGGAGGAGATGTGGTTCAACCACCCAGACCCATATGACCTGTCTGAAACAGAGTGTGTTGATGAGGCAGTGCTTCAACAACCCAGTGTAATTTGGTTGTCCTCTCGCTTTGAAGTTGGTGACTATGTCAAGTTGGATGACCTGAAGCTTGTCACCCTACTCAGATCTGTTGATGAGATTGGTCCGGGTGCATCTGTCAAGGCCCAGTCCACTCAAATTACACCAGCTGCATCTATTGGGAAGCCTGGTCAGTGGAACGTTGCAAGTTTCCTGAAGCCTGCATAGTAGTGATATGGTAGTAAATAACCTGTTATATAACACAATTTTTTAGTATTTAACATGTCAATTACCACAAAAATTTCAGCACTTCACGCAACCAAATCACAGTTAATAACACAAGTAACTAACATCATACGCAACCCAGCACCATTATCACGTTACAAACCTCACCAGATAGCAATCTAACCCAGGGGGCGACCATAGGAGAATGCTGAAATATCAAACCTCGAGAGGTGTCGTGAGAATTTAGGGCGGCAACTGTCAGCAGCCCAGTGGCAGTCTGTGTGGCATTGATGGCTCATGATTGATACAATTACACAGCCCTCGTGTTCTCTTGTTCTTGCCTTACTCCTCCTTACACCTCTCTTGTTTTAACAATGTGTAATGGTTGCAATGAATACTTTTATTCTGCCCTATTCCTTTTGGAGATCTCTAAGTTTGGCTGAGTTATTGTAATGGACTGTTCTCTCTTCACTCCCTGCTTTATCTCCTTCTCTAACACCTCAATCCCATCACTATTTGGAATGTCGTGATCCCTTCTATATGTCTCTGTCAACTCTTTAGACACTCCCAGTGCCTTTTCTTCACGCTTTGAGATGAATATTTCTACAAGTAGCTCCCCTGGAATCCTGATGAACTCAGCTTCATCATTAGACTGAGTATGAGAGGTGAGCAAATGGTTGAGTGCATTATACTTCCAAATTGTGCATGTTGGCTGACCGTCAGCTGATTTCTGGCACAGGCGACAATGTAAAGGGACATTTGTACAAGAAGATGACTTGGTGTACTTCCACGCAGCACTGAGTCGCATGTTAGGATAGCAGTAAGGACAATTCAAGTTGATTTTGGTTGAGCCTGACTTCAGGGCCACTAGTTCCATGAGTAGAGTCATAGCCAATGCCAGAACAGTCATGAGATCGAAGGACAAGCATGTTCTCATCCTTCATGAAAGCTGCAGGCTCCCATGGAAAATCCATGAGGTCATGTATCACAATCGGATAAGAGCTATACACAGATCCCTTCCACTGAACCACTACACCAGAGCATAACTTGGCTGGGTCTATAGGATCTGATAACTGGACATGAGAGATGAAAGATGCAAGAGAGGATGTGCTCGAGGACCGGCTTAGAGAAGAGGAAGACATCATGGAAGATGGGGCAGGACTGCTGGGGGCGCTGTCTGGGGAAATCCAATCGCGGCCGAGTTTCTTGGTTCTTTCTTTACATGTGTGGGATTTGCGATGCAGAAAATAAGGTGATGGATGACCTTGAGGTAAGGATATATTCTTATCACAGGATTCGCACTAAACCTAGGGCTTGTCGGTGTCTTGGTTTAGATAAGGAAGGATAATCCGTCGATCTGGAGTCAAGATTGGTCCTGGTATGTGTGCTGGTTTTCTGACTGGTGTTTGGGGAGGTGCGGATTCCATTGAAGCTGGCTTCAATGGTAGTACAACGGGAGTGGTGAAGGAAAAGAGCAGATAATATCATATTTCATATACACCTCAAGGATCGAGGTCAAACAACACAACGCGTTCACCGTTTATGCACTAGCTAGCTCTACATAGCGCAAATGATAAGCGATATCGGAGCAATCCCCATCAGCGCGCGGTTCCGTTGCCGTCTGGATACCGCCCTAAATTCTCACGACACCTCTCGAGGGGTTGATATTTCGGCATGTCTCCTATGGTCGCCCCCTGATCTAACCCAGCCCTACTTGGGATTTGGTCTCGGCACTGTGCTAGTTATGGAGCTTCCGCCATTAGTATGTCCCCTATGGTCGAGAGTAAAGACGTGCTATTAGCGATCTACATCATGATCATCGTGTCTGATATAAACGAACCTAATGATCTTGCCCATGGTGGTCTGGAAGCGGGAGGATTATAGGCTGCAAAGGCTGCAGGAATGGTAAGAAGGGAAGCACTAGCTTCAATAGTAGCTAAATTTCTTACCGAGCAATCTTTATATATATACATACAAGTGTTTTCGCCGGCTGTGCAGTGTGCACGGACAGTGCAGGGAGGAGCCGTTGGCGCCATGCCTAGGCCTGCAGGCCTGAGGCACGCCCCTCCTTATTCAAATTGACATGAGGATTTTTCCTCATGTCACCAAGCTATGTACTGCTATCATTATGTACGCCATGCCAAGGCTATGTAGTTGTTTCTAGCCCGTGTAGTCTCGTGTTAGTCTCGTGTACTTCGACCCAATAGAGATTTCTCTTTGTTTACGAGCATTCTGCAGCTCTCTTTCCGCATTGCAGATGAGCTTGCGATAAGATTGATTGACTGAATTTCAGTAAACGCAAGACAGAAAGTCGCATGTTACTGTCTTGAATGTTGGACAATAGCAACTGATGTTGAATCCTGATGTCAACTCGGAAATTCGCACTTATTGACGAAGCCACTGATATAGTACAATTCACAGGTATAGCATCTTGGAGTGTCGGAACGGCATGTAAGTATCAACTCCTTCACTAGCTAGAGATCTAGATTGCACAGCATAAGTCGAGGTCATAATCAAAATCGTACTGAGATAACTGACATGTTCATGTCTTCTAGCTTGCCGTCACCGACAAACACTTCATGGTGATGGTGGCGCTGGAGGTAACGAAGTTGTGATGTTACCTCCCGCATTGCTGACGCCCCTACAGAGAACAGCGTTAGGAAAGCTGAATACACAGCCAATGGGTTAGCAAGACGTACTTAATGTTTTTGGGCATCGCGAGAGTAGTTCAGGTGTATACCGCCCTAGGCCGCGGATTCGAAATTGCAGAAATTAAGTGTCTCGAGGTGACTGTCAAAAGTGGGGAGGTATGGGAATGTTGTCCATCATGATGTCCTTTATATGTGAAGGGTGATTGAATAGCGATTGAATATCTTCACTTATTCGCCGTTTTACTGGAAGGGGAAAGAAAGATTAGGCGAAACAATGTCATTGTTGGATGGAATTTGGAGCCCACGCTATGCATGCCACCTCAGCCTAGTACTGGTTACAATACATTCAGACTTATTTATTGGCTTACCCCGTGGCCATATGTATGCAGGGCTTCTCGGCCGTCGACGCGACAAAGCGGTGGTCCTGGATCCATGAGGATAGTGGCAGAGCTACACCAAGAGATTGTGATTGTATTGAACGACGAGCTCGGCGGAGACAGAATTACCACGGATTGTATGCTCTCACAGGTCAAAGGCGCTTGTTGAGCGCCTCACGCCTCAGGATTTGCTCAGCCAGTGCCACTGCAAATGTCCATCGTTCGATGCGACGCTCTCGACTTAAGAGTACACTAACTGGAGGATCCCAAGTCGCGCTTCTTATTCTCAAAGCTGTCTATGCTGCCGCAGATTGTTTCCCGCCCTTGAAGAGCGCTGCAGGAGTGACTCTACACATCGCTGCACTTGCACAGGTATTCGTTCACTTTTGATTGAGGAGATTAGAGTTAAAATTGCTTATTGCTTCGATAGGATTTTCGTTCTAATCAAAAAGAATGGAGTGGATTCGGAAGTTATGTGCAAGATGTGGTTGCCTGTGTCGTTCAACATATCTGCAAGGGTGATATATCCAGGGAGGAGCTGAGACTTCGTCTGGAGCAGCTTGTAGCGTAAGCTTTGATATTCGCGAGTCGTGTCAGAGGTCCTACTTATCCTTATATGTATCCCAAGGTGTCTAAACGACATCCTTCAAACGATTCATGCTATCCAAAGACGATCCAGAACAAGACGTTTCTTCAGGTTTTCACAAGATCCAGGCGAGATTACGGGAATGAAGCAGGAATTAGACAACATTTTGCGCCTTTTTCAGGTATAGATTCATCTTCTGATATCAGCCTTTCCTCGCTGACGCCCAAATATCCATAGTTAGATTTGCTCATTACCGCTCAGGCTTTACGCTCAATACAAGCCGATGACATTACACGTATCGTAGATACGGCTAATATCAAACTTGCAGACAGAATACGTAAGGTCTTCACTCCATTTCATGATCTCAAATGTTTTTGTAACGCTAGATTATTCTACAGTTTACAGCGTGAACCTCGAGAAGCTTTCATACGTGAAAGGTGCTTCTTGGAACGAGAATCGATCTTGTCTGAAGGGTACACGGGTATCTTTACTTGAGGGTATAATGGATTGGATGAAGTCTCCGGAGAATAGAGAAGGAAGTGCGATATTTCTTTTGACGGGTGTAGCTGGTAGCGGCAAGAGCTCTGTTGCACATTCAGTCTCGCAGCGTTGTTTCGAACGGGGAATTCTCATCTCCTCATTCTTCTTCAACCGCGATATCGCTGGACTGAATTCTACTTCCGGTCTAGTCACCACCATCGCGCACGATTTATCTCGCCTCAGTCAAACGCTAGCGAAGGAAATTGCGCTCGCTATTGAGGAGGATCCTGGTCTTCCAACCGCGCACTCCCTGTCGTTGCAGTTTCGGAAATTAATACTCGAACCGATTCAACGTTGTGCTGTGAACGAACCGCTAGTGGTCGTGGTCGATGCCCTAGATGAAGGACAGGATGATGATCTGCTCCAGATACTTCGAGACGAGGTCCATCGCCTCCCTGCAAATATCCGGTTTTTCATCACTAGTAGACCAGATGATAATATCTTGCGTCTGCTCCTCCGTGGTAACAAGCGCCCGACTCATATTCAGCAACAATATCTTGATGTTCACGACCCTAGAAATGAAGAAGATATTTCTCTCTACGTTGGTCATCGCCTTCGGGAGATCGCTCTGTTTCGGGAACTTGGTACTGTCTGGCCCTATCCTCAGCTTCAGGACCAGCTAGTAAACAGAGCTGAAGGGTTGTTCATATGGGCATCTACTGTGCTTGACTATGTAAGCTCCACTCTCTGTCCGGACGAGACCCTCAAGACTCTTCTCTCGGATAGCGCCCTCAGTCTTCCTCCAAGCAAAAAGATGGACAAGCTGTACGCCACCATCTTGCGGAGCTGTAACTGGGATGATCTTGGCTTCACGGCGGGGTACCCATTAGTCATGGGGACTATCATGGCAGCGAAGGTTCCCCTCTCCCTGCACGCTATACAAGCACTGCATCCAGAAACCAATACCAAGCTCATCAGTGGTGTTCTATCTGCACTTGGCTCGCTTCTTTCTGATCCTGCTTCAAGCTCTCCCATAGAGCTCCTGCACCTCTCCTTCCGAGAATTCCTGACCGTGCGAGCGCATCCGCCATTCTTTGTTGACGAAAAGCAACATAGTCAGGTACTTGCAATGTCGTGTTTCGAGGTCCTGAATAGAGCGCTGTCGAGGAAGATACCGGGTACGGGGTACCTAATTCACGACAGCAAGGAACCTCAGGAGATTCCGGTCATTTCTACTGAATACGTCTCGGAGGAAGTTTGGTATGCCTGTAGATTCTGGTCAGCGCATGCTTCCAGTGTTCGCGAACCTGTTTCAGATCGTTTGCGAGAATCTATGCAAGTGTTCGTTCGCGCACACCTTACGAAATGGCTGGAAATAGTGGCATCAATGGGTGCATACTATAGGGTTGTGCACGTCTTTGACTACCTTGAGGTGAGATGCTCTTTGTACATGACATACTTGACTCTGAGTAGTACGTCTTTTGACAGAATACATGTTCAATGCATGCGGCATTGCTAGATGATCAGGTGAAAGCTGATTTTTCCAGAGCTTTACATCATCTGGCGATACGCCTCTCCTATATGGCACGTACAAACGAAGCGCTTGAGTGCATTGAAGAGGCAGTAGAGCTACGTAGACGCCTTGCAGCTAAGGATCCGGCTGTTTTCACAGTGGCTCTTGTGTCATCTCTCAATGCTCTCTCCCCTCGATTCGCACTTCTTGATCGTCATGAGCAGGCTTTAGAAGTCATAATAGAGGCGGTTGAGCTGGGACGGAAACTTGCAGAAGAGCAGCCTGACGTCTTCAGTTTCGAGTTTGCTACGTCCCTCAATACCTCATCTTCCCAGCTGTCTTATATGGGACGTAAAGAGGACGGTTTGAAAGCTATACAGGAGGCATGTAGCATTTACCGCAAATTCTCAAGTTCAGACAGTACCCCTGAAGATATACAAGCTGGATTTGCGCAGTCATTGAATAATCTATCTCAATGTCTTACCGATCTTGGCCGCCGAGAGGAGGCTCTAGAATCTAACCGTGAAGCTGTGGAGCGATATCGAGCTCTCATCATTGGATCGTCTTCTCTTTATACCCCTAATCTTTCCACCTGTCTCAACAACTTGTCGATTTCCCTCTCTGTATTGGGACGTAGGGATGAAGCTCTTGCAGCTGCTCAAGAGGCCGTCGCGATACGCCGGAAGCTGGTTGCATATTGGGCATCGCCATATACCGCCGGTCTTGCAATGACCCTTGATACACTCTCTTCACGCCTGTCCGAAGTAGGGAAGCTTCAAGAAGGATTGCAGGCTGCAAGGGAGAGCGTCACACTTTATAAACAAATGACAGCTGAACATCCTTCCGCGTTCAAAGCTGACTTTGCTCGGTCTCTCAATAACTTGTCCAACATTCTATCTGACTTGGGACAGGACGAAGAAGCGCTGAAGTTCATACAAGAGTCGTATGAACTTTATATACCACTTTCAGCCTCACGACCCGTCACATTTACTCCTCTTCTAGCCAGAGCCTTGACTAATCTCTCGAGTTGTTTATCGTCCGTAGGGCGAAAGCAAGAGGCTCTGGATGCTATCATGAAAGGTGTCACATTGCATCGACAACTCGTCATCACTGCTCCAAATACCGGTACTTCTGAGCTAGCCATGTCGCTCAACAATCTATCTTCTCTGTATGCTGATATGGGACAGGCAGATAGAGCACTAGAAACCATCAGCGAAGCTTCTAGTCTGTATCAGGAACTCGCAGTGGGCAACGCAGCAACTTTCCAACCACAATTCGCAACTTCGCTTTATAACTTATCGGAATGTCTTTCTGCAAAGGGATTTCATGAGGAAGCACTTAGTGCTATTCAGGAAGCTGTCTCCATCTACCAAAAACTCGCTAATGAGTTTCCTGCTGCATATGGTGATGACCTCACTGATGCCCTCGAACTACTATCCAAATGTTCAATTAAATAATAATTCTCAACATTAGAACAACGAAGGGAATACACGTGGGCAAATGGTATTGAGACTCGGTCGCGCTCTCGAATGACACTGGATGTGATTAACGTCACCGACAGCCTGCTTGGTCCGTCAAGGATGCGAAGAACTCGTGGGCTGCGAGATGGATTGAGCCTGCTGTGCATGATGTTGCTGTGATTGCGAGGAAAACAAGCAGTTCTGAAGTTCACGTGTGTGCAGCAAATGAATCCGGTGTACGATGTAGTGCTTGAAAATAACCTCCAGGCACTTGCTGCACGGTGCATGGTAGCGGGAACGCGAATGACGAAAAATTGACGATATATAGGACGTGTCTTCATAGCGCGATGAGCTAGCTTGTCCTGATGCACAAGATATTGCGAAGAACTTCTCGGTCTACCCAAGGAAAAAAAGGAAAGGTCTGTAGATAATAATTATTGGTCACCCTTTCTTCGCCGCGCTTCAAGTCTGTCGCGATTCGTCGAGTCGCAGCTTTCCTAGATTCGAGAGCACGAGTTTTTGTATACACACAGTCCTGTGTTAGTATGTCATCTTGTTTCCGTTCATATGTCTACACATAAATTCCAGAGTGTCGATATCCCATCGTAAACCGTGTCAAGGACCCTCTGTGCTACCCTTTGGTGTAGTGGTGGACGGGCAACACCAGACGGACGCCAAAGAACGGGATCGAGACCTGATTTCACAAAATACTCGTCGTCTATGGCATGGTATCGAGAGGTTTCGACATATGAGATGAGAGGCGTGATGTAGTTCTTGTAATACCAGCCGTATCCTCCGACGATAAAGCCTATAAAATTTGCAAATGATCTAGGCAGTCGGCGGTCATAATTAGCCGCGTTGGCCCACGAGGCCAGAGAGATGTACTCAAACCAAGGTGGATACGCCCCAGCGAAAGCCCAGTCAATGAGCCACACTCGGTTGTCCTTGTCGAGGAGGATATTCCGCATATGCAGGTCAAAGTGGCAGATGACTAGAGGCCACGATGAGTCAAACTTTGAATATTGGAGAAGTTCACCGTAGCCCTCGGAGTGAAACGCAATCTGCGCACGATGGTGCTGGTGGTCATGCCACGCTTTGAGATCGGCATATGTAGGGAAAGGGCCCGACGCTTCGTCAAAGTGACCACCCTGGCAGGGCAAGGGCTGTCCGGTGCCATCAAACGGCCCCGGAACATCGGGGTGAGGTAGAGGCGTGCTGTGAAGTTGCTGAATGTATGAACGCAGAGCGAAAATTATCTGAAGCCGACGCCACCAACTCAGTATTTGCCACTTCACAAGCAAGCAGTCTCCATTAACATAGTCCATGATGATCCAAATGCCAAATCCACTGGGATGCTGGAGCACACGGTGAACTCTTGGGAGAGGAATAGTGGTGTGTTGTCGAACATATTCCATAATATATGCCTCGTTCCCGTGGTCACTTCTAGTGTATTTCACGACAAGTGGGTAAGGTTTGAAACGATAAACTGGAGCTGGGCCTAGTATGTCCAGCTCTGGCATTGCACCAATAACACTGTTTCCCCAGTCAATCTCCTTCACTAGGTCCAGAACCTCCTCGTCAGATAGGGTTTCAATAGGTGAAGGTCCATCACGCGTATGAGCCCTTAAACATATTATTGAATGTTGTTCACGAAAAGACGGGACGCGCACCTGTAGACAGACATAGATTTATTGGACGCCATAGCGACGATGGTGGTTCAGAAGAGATGTGCAAGATTGTGGGCGACATACGGTACACGGATTGGAAAGCAAGCAAAACGTATCGTAATCCCGTGATCATGATCTCCTACTACTCCCGGAGAGGCATCCACTGATACCATGTAATAAATAACAAGAACTTATAATTCTCATCACAGATTGTTCATCCACTAGCTAACTAGCCCTTCAGTGTAGCGGGCTATGTTGAAAGTTCCTCTACCGGTCAACGTAGCTCTCAAGCCTTCCTCAAATCTTGAAGACTTTCGCAATGTCCTCTTGTCTTCCAGAAACATTTTGATCATCTCTGGTGCTGGTCTCTCCGCTGCTTCAGGTTCGCTGTCGACCCTTATGCTATTGTCATACTCTCACCGAAACAAAACAGGGATCGCCACATTTCGAGGTCAAGGCGGACGTTGGCGCAAATACGACGCCACAGTCCTTGCTACACTCTCTGCTTGGCACGAGAATCAGTCAAGAGTCTGGCAATTCTTCCACTACAGAAGAGAAGAGTGAATAGCAGTCATCATTTGGTCTATAAGGAACAAGTTTACCGAACGAATTGATTTTTAGAGTACGCCCAGCGCAACCCAACGAAGGTCACAATGTTCTAGCTCGAATGTGTCTCCCCTCCTCTCGCAACGTAGCTGCTCCCAACGCGACAACGGTAACACATGTAACTCAGAACATCGACGGACTAAGCCTTGAAGCTCTGAACAAATACTCCGCCGCCTCTGGCGAACAACCGGACGGTCAAATCATTGAAATGCACGGAAATCTCTTCGATGTCGTTTGCACCGCACATGATTGTGATTATCGCGCAAAGAACATGGACAAACCTATCTGTCCTGCGCTAGGAGGAACTGAGGCTATCGTTGCAGAAGGCAATGTAGAACCGATGGTCAAACGCGCTGATCTTCCTCATTGCCCAAAGTGCCAACAACTAGTGCGACCCGATGTTGTCTGGTTCGGAGAACGTCCAAAACGGATCCACGAGATACTTCAAGTGGCTGATTCTGCTGATTTGTGCTTGGTTGTCGGCACGTCCTCACTTGTAAGAGAAATTTGGTGATTCTTTATTTTTTTTAAGTGGTTGTCATTGCAGGTGCAACCTGCGTCGAAACTTCCTGAGCGTGTACGAGCTAATGGTGGCAAGGTCGCAGTGTTCAACATGGAGGCTACAAATCATTCAGATGAGGCCGACTTTCTATTCCTGGGTCCTTGTGAAGTGGAACTCGGGAGAGTGCTTGGGATATGAAAGGAGCTGTGTTGAATGCATGTATTGAAAGTCATCTGGCTGAGACAAAGAAGTAATTGGGATATACATGGTATGTAGCTAAGCCAGGATAAACTGTGAATATAGCAGCATCAGTGGTATAATACAGAAGATAGTAGCAAGGTAGCTTTGTAAATACAAATGTCAAGTACGTAGGACTTTAGACAAATACTAGAAACAGTCATCACAGCTGCTAGCAAGAGTGCAGAAAATACACAGAAAATTCATCAAACCACAAACTTCGAATGCTTGGTGCTAGTACTATCCTTATCGGGTCCTTCTTTGTCGCTTCCGTCGGGTATCCGGCCTTCATCGTTGCCCTTCATGTCCTCATCATCCACAAAAACTTCTCCATACTCTGTAGCATCACCATCATTGTTATTTTGCATATCTTCCTTCAATTTCTCCGCAACCACAACACCGATCCTATCACCGCCTCCTAACGGACTGCTCTTGAAGCGAGTACCCTTGATGCTTCCACCATGACGGAGTCCGCTAGCAGAAGCTACAGGAACAACCAAGTTCGGCGTTGAATTTGAGTTAGAAGCGAATGCACTACCAGCACTTCCTCCACTGACACTGCCCATCCTACGTTTCCGTTCCAGCAAATACGCCTCAAGCGAAGGAGCAGGTGACGCACTGCGAGACACAGGAGCCACCACCTGAACCGCACTGGAAGTTCTCGCTAGGGGTGTAGCGGCCGGCTGAGGGATCGCCAACTTCACAGCTTTACCACCTTCTGCACCAACGTTACGGAGAGGGCTTGGATCGTCTTCCGGGGAGGAACCAAGGGAAGGCGACGGACTGATATGCTCGATGATCACTGAAGGTGGACCACGAGGCGTACGCTCCCCAGGTTCGCCGAACGCTCCTTGTAAAGATGACGAATCTAATATAGACTGCGAGTTCGTGCGAGGCAAAGGCGGTGCGCTAATGTCGTTGGCTGTATTGGGAACAGACGATTTCTCATTGGAGATCGCATCTCTGGGACTGGGAGGAGCACTTCTCGACCTTAAAAAGCTGAAGCCTTTCAACGAAAGAGGTTTCAGAGATGGCTTAGGGGCCACCACTGGAGTAGGTTCAGCTATAACCAAGGGTGCTTGTACTTGTACTTGCACCGGAGGTACATACGGATCGACGTGTGCACCTTGAGGATCGAATTCATCATATATCTCTTCTCCGATAAGCTCTACAACACGAGGTCAAGTCTAGTCTCGAACGAGTAATGCAAGCCTACCTTCAAGAACGTCTTCTAAAGTAATGATGCCAAGCGGATTCATAGCTGGGTCGAATCCTTGTAGAAACTGTGATTTCGAAAGTAAACTTCGATTACCAAATTGCAATCGTTGAGAGGACAAACCTCTTCAGCACCTTCTTTAGCTAGGACAGCATCTGCGGGCATGCCTACAACGACGTAACATTCAGAACCTAGATTGTTAGACAAGATAAATGCTTACTTTGCTCCAGCTGCGATATAGAGGCCATTCCTATCGCAGCACGAGGCAACTGGAAGCTGGGCCTCCTGCTCTTTGAACCCTCATTGTTTGCGGCGACCTTCTCTTCTTTCTCGCCCTTTCTTTTCGCAGACTCAGCATGACTTTCAAAGACAGCTCCTCTATTCTCGATGACGGAGGCGCTGGCTCTACTCATAGTGCGACTGAGAAACTCATCGGACCAGCAGCCGTCTTTGAGCGTAGTGTCACCATCCTCAACCTCAATCCCTTCTTCTATGTCTTTGACCTTACGCCTCCCGTGTCGAGGCTTCCTTTTGTTGTCGTCTTTCTCGCTTTTATCCTTTTCTTCATCACTAGAATCCGAAGAATCGCCCATACCTACGCGCGAGCGCAACCGTTGGGTGAGGCTTTGTTTAACGACCTTCTTAACGCTGGCGGCCTGTATCAGAAATATCATCAGAAGAGGGACAGCGACTTGAAGGAATGAACGAACTTTCTCCCGACTGAAGCGGCTGACAATAGCCATATGGCTACGACCTTCCTGGAAACGGTCCAGGATACCCAAAAGAGGTTCATTTCGCGGGACGAAAAGGACCTTGTTGAGGGGTAGTTTCCTCAGAGGTACGGCGTCTAGGAAAAATGCAAGGTCAAGCATACATCGTCGTATCATCGATAAACGCCAACCATTTGGATCGAGTAAGACACATTGCTTCACTAAAAGAATACCGATAATCTTCTTGACCTTATGTGTGCGCTGTCGGCCTCTGCCATCGCTAATACTATGCCTTACACTGGAGCCGTCATGAATAGGCACTTCGATTTCATCGTAAACAGGAACACGACTGTGTCCCGTCGCACAGATTTGCTTGAGCAAGTCATAGTCTAATTTCGAATCAATGGAAAGCATAAACACGTCCTTAATAGGAGTCATAGCCTGCGTCAAGAAATGAATAACATGTAGTGCCAATATTCATGATTGTAAATAGTCACCTGAGTTACGACTTTTTCCTGCAAATCCAGAGTAGCGCCGATGATTGTGACAGTATCCATTTTGAGATCACCGCCATGAGTAGCCATAGAAGAGTGCATGGCAATGAGTTCTTTCAATTCTAAAATCGCCCGATTGAGCTCTTCGTATGCAGACATTTGTAAAAGATGTCACGTACCAGCTCGGCGGTAAATAATACCATGGTGCGGACCCAGTGCAAGCTCAAGCAATTTGGCCACAGGCCATCCGATTACACCCTAGCCTGAGTGATAAAGATTTGCTCTTCAAAGGGTAGATAGAAGGCTCACTAGTCCATAAATAAGTATCGTTGTGAGCCCAGCCATTTTCGCTCCCAAAAAGAGTCCATGCCGAGTGAAAATAGATTGTGGAATGATCTCAGAGAATCTACCATCATGAATTATATTAGCCGGTGTCTTGGACAGATCGGTTACCACAGGAATAAGCCTCCGCATAACAGAAAATCTTGAAAGAATACAGGCACAAGTAAAAAGACTCGAGTCTGACGCGTGACGTCATAGTCGAAGTGACATCTGATATCCTCGAGGCGACTACGGACGCGTCAGACGCGACTGCGTCCAAAAGACGCATATTCGAATATTTAGCAACACCAGCACTTGCATGACACAAGGGCTATCTTGGAAATTCTCCGAGAAAATAAGATGACAAACATAAGCTGACTCACATGACGATCAGAGTGGTGGACACAACGACACTTTGCACGCCTCCTCCGAGAACAGGATCAGAAATAACGGGAAGTGTTTCGTTGGTAATCATGTTGGCCAGGAGCAGCGTAACGAGCAGCAGATGGCCATTCTTGCGGATAGGCTGGATCTTGGAAGCATATTCACGCTGTTTACTGTAATATGAGAAGCATATAAGCCATTAATGATACAAGGTTAAGTGAAATGTCTACGCACGGTGTACCACTAATGGCGAGTACATTGAGCTGCGTTTCATCCAAGCTCATATAACCTAATGTCAAACCGGCAAATAATCCTGACAAGAGGACGAGAATTGGGATAAAGACAGCGGACACGACCATCTTGGGGTCACTCGAATCGAACTTGTCCTTGTCTCGTTTAGCAAGATGAGCGGAAATTTCGTCATCATGAGAACCAGGTTGCGAGTAGGCGCGCAAGAGATTTGGAACATATTGAGTCGCAACTGAGAAAAGCGTATACAGCAACCGCGAAGTGTGTTTATAAGATGAAGGAACTGGGACCATTCGAGTGCGAGCGGCAATATGAAGTGAGTGGGAAACGGTGGGGGGCGTGTACTTAATGCTATTACGTGCCACGGGTTCGTGATCCTGTGACCTTCTAGGTTGGCCGCGCCAGTCAGTGCGTGCCACCCTGTCCCGAGCAGGCCTAGGATCTCACAAATGCGCAGTAAAACGGGTAAAAATATGCGTAGAAGACCTTCAGAGTAACTGTAATTGTCTGGGTGAGCGCGCCTCACAATTCATGTGAGAAACGAAGGAGAAAGAGGACTTACAGTGGGGAGAATAGCTATACTTTCGGACATTGCCGGACTACCCACCATGCCGAGTGCACGGCTATTGTGTGCCGAGCAAAAGCTTAAGTTCCCCGTCGCTTACTCTCATCGAATACACACGACACCCAGTAAGTAATTGGAACGCAGGAACGTTTGTCGAGTGTGAAATGCGGGGTAGGGCAAATGATGGAAGCGCCGGTGCCATTGCCGCTACACACCATGTCTGGTGCACTCAGGTTTACGCCGTTATATGTAGAGTTTCATTGCAAGTACGAGTCCTTATACAGAGCAGTGATAGCAACTTGATATCTACTGGGAGTTTGAATAATGTAACCAATCATCAAAGTTGGTGTAAGGAACTGTATCTCCTGTGGCTGCCCATGTCTTGATAGGATCCCACCAAGTATTGATGACTTGGTCAACGTTACTGTACAATGTTCATCATGGTAAGCAGCCTTCCGACGACATGAAAGCCTCAGATACACTTACTCGGGGTACACTAGAGAGCTGATAGCGGAAAGAGAACCATACAAGAAATCGATGTAGTTCTGTTGCGTGATGGGGCATCCGCCTTCTTGCCACGCACAGTCTCCAACAATACTTGCATATATCTACTCAAGAATTAGAGGATGCTCATGCGGTGAATGCAAAGTAATCGACTCACATTGTAGTCTAGATGACCTAGCAATGCCTCACTTCCAATATTCTCATTTGCACAGGATGCACGAATAATCGTGTTGATAGTCTTCAATACAAAATCAGGTAAGTCCTGAGAAAAAAGGGTACAAGTACTTACCCCGTCACAAGTAGCTGCAGCGACGCAGCTCCGTTCACTCCACACAGCCGTCGACTGGGTGCTGTTGATCTTATTAACGCAATCACCAACCTAAGGACAAGGAAATGACATTGTTCTACATATACATTTGACGCCAAGGATGGTAGAAATACTTACCAGGTTGACGCAAGCCTGACTGAATCCTCCGTTATAGTGTCCTTCCTTTTCCTTCTCCAGCGCACATCTTGCAGGCCCATCCCCAGGAGCGCCTGCTCGGCCAGTGATGATCAGAGCAGATGCGGCAGGGATTTTCAGGGCGGCGAGAGCAAGGATAGCGAAGAACTTCATAGTCAGGACGGTACA
This sequence comes from Omphalotus olearius VT 653.13, assembly GCA_000296255.1. Classification (NCBI taxonomy): domain Eukaryota; kingdom Fungi; phylum Basidiomycota; class Agaricomycetes; order Agaricales; family Omphalotaceae; genus Omphalotus; species Omphalotus olearius. Next base: position 17,289 of record AHIW01001332.1, read on the forward strand.
GGATTCCAAGAAGCGGCGGAAGTAAAGGTGCTCGGCCCTCAATGGAACGCGTTCATTGGCCTCATATATAGCACAACCATAGCTCGCCAAGAACTTTCGAGCAGTGCGCACTGCCGCTGCGCTTCGAAGTATGTATTCGCGGCATTGATTCGCCTTGGGGCATCATTCTGACTTAAAACAAGCATCAGAGCTGAACATTGAACGCTAAGCACCGTTTCGGACTCCGGAATTTCAAGACTCTTGAGAGCATATCAAGTACACCTATTGCTTGAGTACGTTCTGTATCTTTTGACTGGGAAATATTCGCAGCCATCTAATGCCCAGCTTCAGTAAGTGCAGAATTTACGTGGCTAGATGCCGCAGAATACCTCTCCAGGCCCTAGGCTTCATAATGGATGAAGTCAGTGAAATTGACAATGAAAGCAGGTTGAAAGCATTTTCGAGCTTGTCCAACAATTTTGCCGAGTTGGAGTCGGCAATTGGGGATGTCTGCACGTGACTGACCCAATTTTTCCTGCATTCGAAATCGCAGCTTTGGCGTATATACATACCACGACGGCAAAGGGGCAAAGACTCAGGAAGACTCCGGGTCTGTTTCCCTCGGAATGGCTCGTTTACGCAAAGATAAAGGAAAGAAACAACAGCCTGGTTCCGTCACCACCCAGAACGCGAAAGCGTCTTCATCGAGCACATCTGGCAAAGGAGCGAAGAAGGCAGACAGTGTTCTGAAAGACCAAATAAAAGCACTAGGAGGAACTAAAGATGATTTTGATTTGGTGAAAGATGTAGATGAGAATGCTGCTGCGAGCTCGTCTTCGGTCGATGTAAGAAAGGCATAATTCTCCGTATTCTTCTCTTGTTTTACGAGCGATTTCTTTAGCCAGGACTATCGAAAGACGTGTCCAAATTCCTCAAGGATTTGAATTTCAATGTACCCGAAGATATTCAGGATGAACCAACCCAAGAGGCTTCAAAAAGGCCTGAAGGGAAGAAGTCCAAAAAAATTCGTGCCCAAAAAGCAGATCCCGCTTCGACAGCACCTCTCAAAAAGTCTGAAGCAACTAAAGACAGTGGTACTGCAAAGACCGAAGTTCCAACGAAAATCACCTTCAATTCTAAATCCAAGTTTGTCTTTCCGCCCACTGCACAGTGGTATGCGGCAATACCGCCTCTCGCTACATCCTCACCTCTGTCTATCGTAAAACCAGCGGAGTTATCCTCTCTTTCGTCTCGAGCCGCAGAACTCCATGCTGAGGATACAGAGACTTTCAAATCCTCTTCTGCAGGATCTTCTGCATCCGAGACAGCCTTCTTGTCGAAGATTATACAGTCTGGCACTCTTTCCGATCGACTCAGTGCGCTCACGCTTTTGGTGCAGAGTAGTCCGGTGCATAACACTCGAGCTCTTGAGACGCTCAAGGGGATGGCTGAGCGGGGAAAAGGTCAAGGAGGCAGGGAGGAAAGTTTGAAAGCCTTACGTTGTATCGTAGATTGGTGGGTCGGCGGCGGTGCGCCTAATCGCAAGCTGAAGTGAGTGAATATCTCATTGATCGTAGTGCAGGTCGAGGAAGCTAATTCATGTCCAGATACTTCCGTGATCAACCTTTGACACATCCCTCCGTCACCGATCAGCACTTGCTGCTATGGTATTTTGAGGATTGGTTAAAGAAATATTTCTTCACGATTCTTCAGATCCTTGAATCCCTTTCCTTGGATCCTCTGTCATATGTTCGAACACAGGCCCTGAATTTAATATCTACTCTTCTCAAAGACAAACCCGAACAGGAACATAATTTATTGCGTCTTCTCGTAAACAAACTGGTGAGGCTTTTGCTGCCGTGGTGTTATTATAGTAATTAACGAGCATTCGCGCTTTTTTCAGGGAGATACCGACAAGTCATTATGCTCTAAAGCCTCGCATCATATCCTCCAGCTCCTTCAACCCCATAAATCAATGAAAGGCGTCGTCGTGCGAGAGATCATTGCCCTTGTACTTAAACCCCCCGCACCTACAGCGGCTGCTACGGTCTCAGCAGCTGCTGCATTTACTGCCTCCACCTCTGTGCTGCCTACTGACATCGCAAAAAGACGTATTCGGTTTTCCGATACCGATGATACTCCTATATCATCTATTTCCTCCTCTGCGAAGGGTAAGGAGAAGGCTTCCGCGAACGAGAAGAAGCCCGTCAATACTCATGCACGATATTATGCTACTATCACGTTCAACCAGATCGTGTTGACGCCAGATGACCGCGACGTTGCGCTGAAATTGATCGAATTATATTTCGAGCTCTTCCGTGAGCTACTAGGTGAAGGAAAGATATCTGACGAAGAGGATGCTGAGGGCGACGAGACAGAAAAAGGCAAGGACGGGAAAGAGGTCAAGAAGGATAAGAAAGGGCGGGTTTTTGACGGCAAGAAAAGTAAGAAGGGCAAGAGCAAAGAAGTGAAAGGTGCGGCCGGATTTACGGAGGTGGAAGACGAGAATTCCAAACTCATCTCCGCTATCCTTACCGGTGTCAATCGAGCGCTGCCTTTTGCCAAAATTGGCGTTTCTGACGTTGGGTAAGTTGTCTATTCCTGTACTATATCACAGTTTGAATCCTGAATGTTCGTCTAGACTCATGAAACACATCGACACACTCTTCCTGATCACCCATAAATCCACTTTTAATATCTCCTTACAAGCTCTCGTTCTTATCCAGCAGGTTGCTACATCATTATCATCCGCCTCGCCTACTTCGTCATCATCGTCTAAGGTATCGAAATCCATCATAGACCGATATTATCGCTCCCTATATGCCTCTCTGCATGATGAACGACTGGCAACCTCTTCAAAGCAAGCGATGTATCTTAATCTTCTCTTTAAATCCCTCAAGGCCGACGCTGGTCAAGGCGATAGTGAGAGGATCAAGGCTCTCGTCAAGAGGTTCATTCAAGTGTTAGTCAGTGGTGGCAACGGTGCCACCGAGTTTGTAGCTGGTGGATTATATTTACTCGGCGAGGTACCTTTCACAATCCTCTTCACTCCATCTCTCTGATTACTCCGCCTTTAGTTATTCAGCTCGGTACCGGGTCTACGAAATATGCTCAATGAGTCTCCGAAGTTGGATGGAGAATCCTATGATCCAAAAAAGCGTGATCCACAATATGCTCATGCTTCATCTTCTCCTCTATGGGAGCTTGTCCGTGTTTTTCCCCTCTGCATATGTGAGATTTTGAATAACACAATTTGCTTTAGATGCCTCTATTGCATCACTACCATCCTACAATTTCGCTGCATGCACGACAGCTACTTTCTTCGCAACCTTTGACTGCAAGCGCTGACCTTTCACTGAACACGCTGTCACACTTCCTTGACCGTTTCGTGTACAAGAACCCCAAAAAGATTTCCTCTGATGCCGCTGGGGCAAACGGTATGGGCAAGGGAAAAGGTGCTAGTGCCATGCAGCCTGCCGCAAGCGGGATAGAAGGCGTGAAGCTCATGAAAGGAGAAGTGGTCAATCACTTTGAGGGGTTGATGAATGAAGAGCAATTTTTGAGGAAGAGGGTCGAGGACGTTCCGGTTGATCAGGTGTCTCTCATTCAATGTATTATTGTGCTATCAACTGACCAGATATCTCGGTAGTTGTTCTTCCACAAGTTCTTCAAGCAAAAGAACGAGCGTGAGAAGGCGAAAACTGCAAAGGCGGAGAAACGTGAAGATCATGGTTCTGATTCTGAGGACTTGGACTCTGATGCGGATGACAAGAACGAGGAGAGCTCGGGTGATGAGGAGATGGACTTGACCGGCGATGAAGCTGAAAAGGCTGCTGAAAAGGGTGAAGAGTCGGATGGAGACGAAGACGATAGCGATGTTGATGAAGCTGAAATTTGGAAGGTGAGCAATCTCTTGCGCATAACACTGGACACATTATCACAATTGTTCTTCAATCAGGCTATGAAAGCTAGCATGCCGAAAGACGGAGGCGACGATGACCTCTTGGACGATCTCGAGGACGATGACGATCTTCCTTCTGACTTCGACGAGGATGATGTTGAGAGTGTTCCCGAAGAGGACAATGACGACAGCGACGAGAATCTCTCCCTTGTTGAAGGATCTGATAATGAAGATCTAATATCTCTCAATAGCGACGTCCCAGAAGGTCTCATCGAATACGATGGCTCTGATGTGGATGATGAAGAGGAAGAATGGGGCGGTATTGACGGGGGCAATAACAAGAAACGGAAGAGAGGAAATGAAGCAAGGAAAACTAGGAAGAAGCTGAGGTCATTACCGACTTTCGCCAGTTATGAAGATTATGCGAAGATGATAGAAGATGGTCCCGAGGACGATATCTAGTTGAGTCTCAGGATGCTACGCTTCATATAGGTATCTACTCAGTCATCACCGCAATCTACATAGACGACGAACATAGTTTGAATTTATACTTATTACTCGTGATCATATATAGGTCACAGTACGTGCAAGAGGCTCGACACTTCTACAGTCTCTTGAATGGACCGCCCGGGAGTTTGGGGTTGGAATTCATTGTGTGAGTTATAAAGCTGTTGGCATGAGTAATGCTTCAGTAAGTAACTCGTTCAAATCAACATGTCAGCTGCCTTACAACTGCAAATTTGAGCACACCTTATCAGCTTTCTTGGCTTACGAGGACTTGAAGGGGCAGATATACTTCGTTCAGGCTTACAATGTTCCCTATAGGCCCATTATGAGTCAGTGAGTTCTGAGCGCTAACAGCCAGGCTGTATCATTATGTGTATGGCATACTTGACGGATTTAGATTCGGCACTTGTGGCATTGTACTGATACTAATCTTGCTATTAGTCTCGCCGACGTGACCAACTCGAATCCGAGATAAGGATGAGCGCACCTGTTGATAGTACTGTGCTTCATAATTGCGAGCTAGTGGGGGGGATCAGGCGATTCAGCTGAGGTTGTCCTGGATCTTTCGCTGGCTGTGCGAGCACATTCAACACTTGACCTATAAGTATGTGTCTTACAGAATATAACAGCTGTGCATCTTCCACTGATCTTCCACTGATCTTCCAAATGCTATTCCTACACTGGCAATACTGTTGGGATTATCAAGTTGTTGTGCTCACCCGAGCCTTATGGGTATTTCTGTTGGTATATCTGTGGTGCTATCACGGTCATGTGCACTGTACTTATTCGTCGTTCATCGTTCTACCGCTCTCAGCCGTTCTTCCATCTACGACTGAGAGTGGTACGTGTTTCTTATTCTAATACCTGATATACTTTACTCACATAGCTATTAGCTTATGGCGTGTTGTATATTCATATAGGTATTGAAAATAAAGCCGTTCTTCCATCTACAACTGAGAGTGCTTATACATGTCATATATTCATATAGGTCATTAATTTCTGAATGATTGCTTTATTTACTTTTCGGTCTTATTTTTGCTTTATTCTTTTTCTTGCTTTGTATGTAAATTATTATATATGTAGCTAGAAATGCAAATAAAATCCCCTGCACATTTGCCAGGGTCTTCTGCTAAATCCCGAGTAGCGCTGTTGAAACCACTATTCTAACACAAACGTGCTAGCAATCCCTGAACTCTGCTTTTGCCGCATTACTGCCATTCTCATTCTTGAGTCTTACGTTCTGGAAGCCCTCATGATGACGAGGCAAGAAGAAAGTCCTTGTTTACACAAGGCAGTTGAGCTTGCTAACCCCAACTCAGGATGTGAGTACTTTCATCATTTTCTGATTCTCACATATCTCCGCTGGTGGCTACCATGTCCGATATCATGTCCTCTGTGTCTTTTTTCAGTAGGCTCGTTCCCAGCTCGCTTCTAGAAACTCAGGCCAGGTGGTCTCTCAGACTGTATAGCTCTGAGTCGTTTCTGTGAAGTGGCTGATACAAATGGTCGCGTTTTTGGCAGGCGCTAGTGTGACATTGGACTTGAGGAGAAAAATTATCCTCAAAATTTTGTAGTATTCATATCTGAGGGACTACAATATTTGTGCATTTCGAAGAATGCTCTTTTGAATGATATAGGCAACAATTTTTTTTTCTCGAGGTATTTTGTCACTTTGGAGAAGCAGCCACCTGCACCCTATAGGTGATCTTTTGATGAAGGATCAACTGACAAAGTCCCCTTGACATGACTGCCAGGGCTCAAAAAATTCATATTTTTATGATATATACCATTCTGTTCACCTTGACGAGAAATGTCAAATGACAATGGCTATTCAAGAACCTTTTTTTTGAGTTGGAAACCAGAAATTTTTAAGTCCAAAGTCACAAACCATGACCCCACCAATGTGATGACCATTGGTACCAGTTGTTCCACAGAGAGCATCTTGTTTGTTCACCAAACAAACTAAATTTGGATATTTGTTCATCCAAATATGCTCACGTGGAATGATTGGGAACGAGTCTATTTTTTCAGCTTAATAATTTAAATTATCCATCTTGGGCGCTACAGATGGAGGCTATACTCATTTGAAAAGGACTTTGGGCTGGGATTGTGGAGATTTTGATAAGCAAGAAGAATGCTGATGGGAGTCCGAAGGATCAGGTGACAATTGATGCTGAAATTACATCAATGATGGATGCACGTGATGTGATAAAAATGGCTGAAGCTAGAGCTGACATGATTTTGAGTATTGATGATGGGCAGTTGGCTCATATGGCTTCAAAGGACCCACTGACGATTTGGAGAAATTTGGAAAGGGTTCACCGGGCTGCAGGTCTTGCAACTATTCTTGCTTTATGCTGACAACTATTGACTGTGAAGAAGTTGAATGAGGAGAACATGGAGGCTTACATTGGGCGGATTCAGGCATTGTCATTGAGGTTGAAGCATGTCAATGTTGAGGTTACAGACCAGGACAAGATTCTTGCACTTACGATGGGTCTTCCGTTCACTTACAATGCTGTCATTGTTAATTTTGACGCAACTCCTCCCAAGCAACTTACACTTGGTCATGTCATCACTCACCTTCTTAATGAGGAAACCCAACAAACTCAAATGACACTGCCACCATTGATGAAGCACTTGCTGCGTCATCAGTGTCACGCTCTCCCAGTGACATCACTTGTTACTTTTGTGACAAGAAAGGTCACTACAAATCTGAGTGCCCAGCTAGACTTGCTTGGGAGAAGTCAAAGAAGAAGAAGGATGTGGAGGCTGCTGCAGTCATGGAGGATTCAGACTCAGATTGGGAGGCTGGAGGTGCCTTTTAGGTTTGCAGGGGTGCATTTTTTCCTATTTTGTTTTTTCAAATATTTTTTCTTTTGTGATATTTTTTTGTTCAATTTCTCTGATTTTACGGGTTCACACTACGACTTGCAGGGGTGTGTTGGGATTATCAAGTTGTTGTGCTCACCCAAGCCTTATGGGTATTTCCGAATGATTGCTTTATTTGCTTTTTTGGTCTTATTTTTGCTTTATTCTTTTTCTTGCTTTGTATGTAAATTATTATATATGTAGCTAGAAATGCAAATAAAATCCCCTGCACATTTGCCAGGGTCTTCTGCTAAATCCTGAGTAGCATTGTTGAAACCGCTAGTCTAACAAATACTAGCTCAGTTCTGCGTCAGTCTAGTTGTTTCCTGTTTTCCTGCTGCTTTACTTGTAAGAATCACTTTCTGTTCCCTGTCAGCATTGTAAAGCACACATTCCAATTTACAGAGCACTATGAGGGTCCCTGCTGGACAAAAATATGGTGTTTTGAAACCACCTCTTTTCATTCTGGCTCGGGGCTTTTTCAGCATCGGCCTTTGATGTTGGATTTCGGCTTACAATTTTGGACATGAGTTTTGATTTTGGACATTGGCTTACTATTTTGGACATGAGTTTTGATTTCGGACATCAGCTTGCAATTTTGGGCATCAGTCAATTTTACACTTGTAGTTTTCAATATTCATAGTGTAGTCTGCATGCAAGCTTCTTGTATTTGATGAAGGAGTGAGAAGCAAATAACACGTATCTCCCATCAGGTGAAAGCAGCATGAAACAGTAAAACATAATGAATGCATTTGAATTAGAAACAGTGAAAGACAGTGAGCAAACAGTAAGTGCAAGCAGTATGTGCTGCAAAAGGCCTGAGTGCTGCAAACAGTTGTTGGCATGACATAAGTAGAGTACTAGCAGAATATGATACATGGATTTGAAAGGCCCAAGGTGAATAAACATCAGCAAGAAAAATATAGAAGTTCAGTATCAGCAAATTAAAGAAAAATAAACCTTTATTCCACTCCAAACTCACACAATCTCAAAGCATTGTCAAACCAGATATCAAGGGGGTATTCAGCAGGCAATTGTGGGGGCAGCAATCTCTGTTGAGATAGTAAGTATCGGGCTTGAGAACGACCTCCATCTTCAAAAAGCATGTCTGAAAGATTACATCTGCATCAGCTGAAGATATTTCGTGAAAGTCGATTTGTGAACAACACAAGTCAGTAAAGAGAACAAAGAACAAAAAAAGAGGTACCGAGAACTGGTTTGGGTGTGACCTGACTGCAGGTAAATACCAAGAGCCACTAATGACAAGAAGAAAGACTTTGCAATTTGAAAGACTCTTGTGCAAAAAATGAAATAAGCACGCAAGCCATTTGGTTTCTTGATCTGACCTAGTGTCACCACTGGCTGAATTGCAATCAAAACATAGAGTCGACTCTCCTCGAGTGGTTACAGTAACTTGAAAATTGCACTGAGTCGCAGTTTTCGCGCCATCTTCTCAACTTCAGAGTTGTGCATTCACTGAACATAGTTGATCTGAGAGCAAAACCAATTAGGCATATAGAAACCAATGTGATTTTGCAACTCACGTCAATATTGCCACCATATTCATATATCAGACCCATTGGATCTCCCTGTACACTGATCTCCCACCTTCTTTCACTCGTTTGTTCAGAGCTCTGACAGCAGTCTCAGTGGCCATGTCTTCAATCACTGATGAAGGGAGGGGCAAACAGTCTCAAGGAATGTCTCGTCCTCCATAACAGATTCCAAGCTATCCACCAGATGCTGGGGTTATTATATATACTTCACTGGTTGTTACCAATCAACAAAGGATATAAACACGATGGAGCTTACCAGTGATCTGTGGAGGGGCTCATTACCAGTGGTACCATACTATGGAGAGCAACCAGGACCAGTGCCACCTATTCTCACCTCAATATGGAAGGTTACAGGTCCCCCTGTCCTCTCACCCAGTTCTAATCTTGACCCTCCTTCCATTGATTGCATCGCTTCAAGTTATCTCCTCTCTTCTGTTGATCGTGTTATCTTCCTCTTCCCGTTTTCATGATCGCTCCGCTCCAGATTATCTCTTTCCGTTCCATGATGCTGATTGCCCCGCTCCGCTGTATTCCATCTTCGGCTCCCGCATAAAGCACTGTATTTCAGGGAAAATTTGTCCGACAAACATAATGTATAATTATGTCAAGAAAAACATATCACATTTTAGCATTTATCTACATTTTTCCAGATTTTATCTACATTTTTTCCTGCAAGAATAGAACGGCGAGCCATGGCTACGCAACACCTTGTAGGTAGTAATCTATGAGCTGTGTTATTGTCGGCCACACAATTTCCCATTCTGCCGGGCCACGACTACCGGTTGCTTCTTGGACCCACTGGATGTATCCAGGCAAGACCGTAGCTGACAAGAGTGACATCAAATCTGTGGGTGACATAGGGATGCCAGGAGGTGTGGGAGGTGTCGAAGGCGGCGTTCTCATGTCAATCAGAGATAGGGGCACAGGGCTGCCCACAGGCGTAGGGGGCGGGGTTCTCGTCCCAATTGGAGACAGGGGCACAGGGCTGCTGGCAGGCGCAGGGCTTCCTGTATCGATCAGACGCCTCTGCCAGTCATAGAAGCAGATGAATTTCTAAATAATCATATCACTCAGTGTGATACACACACAATGTCGAAGAGAACTTACCTTAATCAAGGCATGCTTGTAAACAGCCTGGCGAAATGAATTCCATCGTTGATATCCTGCAGGTGGCCACAATGTTACCCAAAGAGAGGAGAGCCATTCGAGGAAATCTTCAGAACGAGGATATTGAATGTTGTAGATGGCACAGTTGTATTCCACCTCGTAAGTCTCAAGAAGTTGCCACTGAGTAGACGAAAACTTGATTTTGGGAGCTAGACGCTTTCTAGGCTTGACTGACCTGGATCGAAGCGAAACATAAAACACTGAAATTAATGTTATAAAATATGATGTACACACATTATTTATGAAATTTGTCGCTGCTCTAGAATAGTATGTGTTCCTCATGGCCTGGGTATGGCAGTGGCTTTTGGAGTCTGAACTCTATCTTACTAGTTGCACCTGAACCTTATCCCCTCAAATCAACATGAGCTAGTAGTGAAGCTGCAAAAAAGTCCGAAAAATAAATTGTCAACGCGGGTACGAAAAAGTGGATACATTATACAGTTGTGACAGTAGCGCTACTAGCAGTAACGGTAGATGTGAGATTTTCAGAAGTTTCACTGAGAGAAATGTACCGTGCCACATTTCTCCAAGTGTGCTTGATGTAAGCTCTCATTGACTCACAAATATTATGTTGCCGATAGGCATAAGCGACAGCGCCATCCTTGGTGGTGGCATCAGGAAAGGGGAGATTTGTCTGAGTTCTCAACAACCACGTCTTTTCTTCGTGTCAGTAAAATTCCATGACCCGTCTCATTTCTTCTTGCAAAAGAATGACTTCCTCAGCCCATCGCTGTGCACGCGCATGCATCTTACACCATTCAATTCGTAAACCTGCTCATGTATTAGTTTCCGAACAGATAAATTACAAATATATTGTATTAC
>JH814992.1:0-16834 GCA_000296255.1 Omphalotus olearius VT 653.13
ATTCACTTGCCAGTTACATTCTCAACACCGTTTTCACCCACTCTGAAGCATTAAGATCCACCGGCACACTGGCTTCATGCCTTGCACAGTAGTATGCACGGGTAGAGCTATAGCTTCGGAACAAGCGACGCGCTATTTTCTCTAGCTCGTCAAAGTCAGGAAGAGCCTTTGAGTGTGCAGCATCTTGGAAATGTTTGAATAAATCTTCTGTGTTAAACTGTAGGCTATAAAGATGCCGTGAGCAATGTGCTTAGTGAACATTGAATGCATATACACAACGTACCGCCAACAGTCAAGCATGCGCACATCAAGTACCAAATATGCAAGCTGTATTCCAGGATAGTAATCGATCTTCTTTAGGTTCGAGATCTCCGGCCTTCCAATCTTGCGTGCGCTATGACCCAAAGTGGATGGATCTTTGCTGAGAACAGTGCCCCAATGAGTTTCGTAAATGCGGTTTAGGTCAGTCGCCATTGTATGCCACCACTCGAGTAGTGGTTCTACCATCACCAAACTACTAAATTCATTACTATGAAGTTGCAGATAGGTCTTCAGCTCGAGGATTTTTTGATACGTTAAGCCATCACCGCCAAGCGGAATTAGACGGCGCAAATGAGTATCAGGAGTCTGCCCAATCTGCAAAAGAAAATCCATCAGAGCATCCTTTAGCTCTGATGTTACAGTTTCGACCTTTCCACTCGTAGCAAGAGGGTGAGCTTTAGAGGGTTTGGGAGGTAGACGAGTGATGGCTGCACGGGTCTTGTACAAGTCAGAAACAAGCGACTTATGCATGTGAAGCTCGGGAATGTAATGAATGAGAGTTTGAAGCCACTGCAAGACACCAACGGTCTCGAGATGTGAGTTATTGATGAGGTCAACAAAGAAGTCAACATTCAGGTCTTGTCGTTTGCTATTGAAAACTCGACTTCGACGATCATCGAGATCAGAGGCCGATGGGCCAAACTCATTCTCGTCGATTTCGTAGTAAGTGGCGGCTATCCCAATCGTCATCTTATTCTCTCGACCAATCCGCATATCCCGTTGACGCAGATAGTTCTGAACATTATCTAGCTGTATGACCCCCCACTTCTTGGAATCTCGACCTGCCTCCATGACTGCAATAGCTTCCTGCTCTGCCAAGCCTTGTAATGTGTGATAAATGGTGCTATAAGATGGCATGGTTCCAATTCGGCTCTCGTAGGCAAAGAGATCAACAGGAGCGGAGAAAGCAAAGTACAGAATGCCTCGAGCAAGAGGGAGCCAATTGGCACGCCGGTTAAGAGAGAAATTTAAGGCGGAAATAATATGAGTGACAACCTGGAATTGAAGAAGATCAGAATTCCGAAGGGAAAGAACCTAAGAAGGAAAGTTCTCACTGTGTCAACAGGCCGAGTTTTACGAGTGGCAATAACCTTTCGGTTCCCTGATGCAATGTGCGAAAGAAAACCCCACAGAAATGGTTGAAGGTCCTGAAAGACTTGAGCAACACAGGGAATGGTGGTGGATCCTATGTCTGTCCACTCGGTTTTGACGGTCGTCTTAGAATGTCTCTTGTAAGGTTGAATCCGGGTATGCAGACCGCTTTTAGGTTCAACGGCCATTCGAGCCTGCTTCACGGCATGCTCGAGACAGATTTGAGCGGCAAAGGAAGTCAGGGAAGCTCGAGCATGCTTGATGTACCGGTACTTCGGCTCCACCAGTGACCACATTTGATCTCGAGCTGCTTGATTCTGCCCAAGCCGTCCGTCAGGAGAGGAGAAGATGCAATGCACGATCTCTCCAATATGATGAGTACACCGCCCACTAATGAGCTGCTCAACTGCAGATGCGTGGGCATGAGTCCTATGGACTCCTTTCCAATTGAACAACATATATAGATGTTCTCCAAGGGTCAAATTTACATCGTTGAGATACCTCAGGTAAGCTTCAATCTTCTGCACAGGAGATTTCCCCTTCTTTCTAGGTCTCTTTGGAGCACGAGGAGCTTCCGGCGTGAAGTTCACCATTTGTAGCGGCTGATTTTCCTTGTCATGGACAGACAAGCTGCGTTTGCGGCGCCTAACCCACTGCGCTGGGAGTGGTGACAGCACATCATGACCACAGGTTGAGTTATTGAGATCGAGTGATGTTAGAGTTGCGAACGAAGAACCAGACTCCGAGTCGCCGCTGTAACTACTAGTATGAGAGGCTAGAGGTGTGGCATAGAAGCTGGCGGGAGAAATTGGAGCAGATGTATACACCGAACATGATTTTCCGCGTACATGGGGAGTTTGAAAAGAATACAAGGTGTTCTGCAGGTCCATCTGACAGTGCACGAAGCCGATTAAAGCTGTAAACAAGGAACGCGTCGCGTTATACGCGCGACACATGTGATCAAAAGCGTTCAGACAGCTTATGTAAACACCTTCCTAAAAGAGTTATAGCTGCGCTACGGTATCCTGGGCGCGTTTGAAATCAGACTCCATACGAGATACGTCAACGTGGTTACACTTGCGTAATTTTGATTACATATCTCATTGGAGTCTGACTCGGGAGACTATGAAACTGTCTTCAATTCATGCTTTTTATCTGAATTGAGGTACTTAAGGAATTATTTGTCAAACTTCATTGTGTGAAACAGTGAATCATTTGACATGATCGAGGTATGATACGCGTCGGCCTCCTAGCGCTCAAATTCAAAACTACGGGTCTTACTGAACGAAGAATGCCCGCTGTAAGTTTCGTACATCGCAAAGTTGGCAGAAACTTGCACACCAAGACTGCCGACGACTCGTATCTCTACATAGAATCCACGGTCCGTTTTCGTGATCATATTTTACACTACTGCGATGCAAAGGCCGAGATATATGGGGCGCGTCCTGGGTAAGGCTGATGTAAAAGTGCCCGACGTGACGGAGGCCGATGCGAGTCCTTGTCAAAGAAAGAGGACGAGGGTTTGTGGATACAGTAGGGTGCAGCATGGATGGAATAGGAGAACCGCATTTGCTTACTGAGATTAATCAATTCCGGACCGAACCAACCGAGCGCAGCAACGCAACTCCGAGTCCCTTTCCATGACCATCGACATCGACATCGACAACCTCCCCCCGAAGTCCCTGGCATGTCCCCTCCTCCTCCACCCCTCCCAATCGAACTAACAAACCTAATCCTAACACACGCCCACTCAAACACTCAAACCCTCAAATCATGTTCCCTAGTCTGTCATTCATGGCTCCCACACGCTCGATACCTTCTTTTTGAAAAGATCGTGTTGAGGAATCTATCTCAGGTTGAACGATTCCTTGGGCTTTTTCGTGGTGATTCCGAGTTGCGTTGTCGTGGTTGTGATTGTGGTTGTACGCTTCCGTTAGCGAGGGTCCGATATTTGAAGGTTATTCATCCGGAGGCGTTTTTGCATGTTCTTTCCGGGTCGTCTTCTACTAGTGTGGACGGAGCTGGGGCTAGGGACGGAGATAAGGACGGGGATAGGGATGCGGAGACAAACATAATGCTCGAAAGGATATTCAAGCACGTTAGAAAGCTTTCTATACATTCTTCTTTTTGGAAGTATACTGGGAAATTGGAAAGAGAAAAGTTGAGGGGTGGTTATGGGTGGTGTAGGAATGTTGTTGAGCTTACGTTGTATCATGTTTGGCTGGAGAGTCCTGAGGAGCTTTATTCGCTTGTTGAGCCGGGGTCGACTGGGGCGCCGGGGGAGGGGGAGGGGTTGAGGGTGTTGAGGGTTTCAAAGGTGAATGTGCGGCATTTTCATTTGGGGGGAGGAGGAGCGGTGAGTAGTGGTGGTGGTGGTGATGAGCAGAGGTTGACTTCGAGTTCGAGTATCCGTACGTTGTGTATTGCGGATATGATGGATAGTCGAGTCGTAGAGCTTTTAAAACCCTACGCTCAGAACCTCACCACACTCGAGTATCGATGTTCGTCTTCTGATGATCTCGAAGCTATTGGGGGTATACTCTCCGCCACGTCCGCTTTACAAAGTTTTGGTCTTACGGTCGAATTGGGCGATATTGATCTATTGCTTGGTATGTTGCTTATTCTCAGTCGGTCTTGACTAACACCGTGACTTGAGAACAGACGAAAGACTAGAGAGACATATACCCATTTCCTCATTATCCTCACTTCAATATCTTAAACTCAAGATAAACGACCTCTCAAGTCCTTCGTATCTCATTCCCTTTTTATCACGTCTGGAATCGAATCTAAATACTACACCCACACTACAACACCTATCTATACCCAACCTCGAATATCTCCTCTCAAACAGCCCTACCCAATCCCCATCATCAACATACTCGAAATTCACTCAAATCCTCAACAACCCCTTCTTCGACCAACTCCAAACACTCACATGCGAACTACCACTTTACTCTAACCCTACCGATTTCGATTTCAATTCCGATTCTGCATGGAAAAAAAGACGAATAATCCTAAACTCATCAAGAATCCTACGACCCAACTCTACAGTGTTTATTCATCTTGATCTAGACGCTGAGGATGATTCGAATTCGCCTTTTGATTTTGCTGATGAGGATGATTTTGACGATGAGGATGATGTGGGTGTGGGGATGGGGATGGGACGAGAACGGGATTGGGATGATCAAGTAGAACTTTCGCTTGTTAGGTTCAACTTTCTTAGTCTGGACTCGGTGGTGGAGGAAGAAGAACGTTTGATAACAACACCTTTGATGATTGAGGAATCACGCCTATCACCGCGGGGCGGGACACGATCTGATGTTGGTGCGAGGGAGGCTGTGAGGGGGTGTAGGGACCGGTTTGAGGAAGCGGGGCTGAGGAGGGGGTTGAGGTTGAGAGTTGTTGTTAGGTATTTTAGGAGGGAGTATGTGGGGGTTGCCAGGAGAGGTGGGGATGGAGATGGAGATGGGGATTTGGATGGGGATTTGGATAGGCTGGAAGAAGTGGGGCTGGGAAAGAAAGTGGTTGCGGTGGTTTTAGTTGTTGGATTGGTTTTACATGCTTTTGTTTCGGTTTGGTGGTGACATGGTCATTGTACTAGACACCATCTTCACACTTCGTACTGTACATGAAATTACACACAGGATCATTTACTCCCCCACCTTCTGTCCAAGCTCAAAGCCCTGATACCCTTTCGCAGCCTCCTCATTGATCAACCGAAGATACTCCGGGACGCCTCCCACATAATTCAGCGCTTCCACCTTCTTTCCAGGTATATTGGCTCCCATATACCAAGATTTCGCCATCGACCACAAACCAGTGTTGGATATCTCTTGGACGTAGTCGCACCAGCGAACCTCTGCTGTACGGAGAGGATTCGCAGTTTCGATATCGTTCTCTCGCATGTGCTGCATAAAGTTGAGTATCCATTCGCTTTGCATTTCCTGTAGGATCATCAGTATGGCAGAACCTACGACTCCGGCGCGAACGGTACGTACCGCACAGCTTGGTCCGTTACAGAAAGCCGTCGGTCCATGTGGACCGTACAGGAAAAACATATTTGGGCACCCACTGATGGTCATACCAAGGTAGGTACAAACTCCATCGGACCATTTCTCGCGAATGGGAACACCATCCGTACCACGAATATCAATCTGTGTAATCCCTCCAGTGACGATGTCGAACCCTGTAGCAAGAACTAAAACATCAAGTTCGTACTCGACGCCATCGCTAGTCTTCACTCCTTTCGGTGTAATCTCGGCAATGGGATTGTTCGAAATATCGACAAGTGATACGTTTGGTTGGTTATAGACTTCGTAGTATCTCTGCTCCAAGCTCGGTCGTTTCGTGCCGAAAGGATGAGGTGGGACGATAGGTGCGAGTTTCTCTTCCAACTCGGGGTTATTGTTAATTCGAGCTCGGACTTTTTTGCGCCAGAAAGCGTACGCTTCGTCGTTGGCGGCTTTGTTGGTGTAGATATCACCGTACTGCTCGAGCCAGAATCTGAAACCTCCCTTTTGCCAGATGTCTTCCCAGTGTAGCGTACGTTCCTCGGGTGTAACCGACAGCGTGTTCTTCTCCATGAGGTTATAAGTGAACCCAGAAAAAGTCTGTAGTCTTCGTCGGAACAGAGTGGGGTAAAGCTCTTCCTTCATCTTCCTCTGTTCTTCTTCAGTGATTTTAGCCTGGTTCATCGGCAGAGCGAGGTTCGGAGTACGTTGGAATACTGTGAGTTGATCGACGTCAGGAGCAACTTCCTGTATAACTTGTACACCAGTAGCTCCTGTACCGATGACTCCAACTCGTTTACCTCTGACATCGACATCCTCCTCTGGCCAACGAGAAGTATGATGGCAGATACCCTGGAAGGACTCGAGACCCTTGAATTCGGGTATGTAGTATTTTGAGCCTATACCAGTGCATACGAGGAAAAACTGCGCACGAATAACTCGACCATCTTCGATAGTGATAGACCAACGGTTCACCCTCGAATCCCAATGAGCTGACTCGACTCTCGAGTTGAAGTAGATATCTCGACTCAAATCGAGCTTCTTATCAACATAATGGAAATACTCCCGTAACTCCTTCCACCCTGGGAACTTCTCCGACCAATTCCAATCTCTCCAAAGTTCTTCCATCGAGAATTGGTATATTGGGAGATCAGAATCGACTCGAGCACCAGGATAACGATTCCAATACCATATCCCACCCATATCTCCTCCAGCTTCAAAGATTTTCACATTCAATCCTTGTTTACGGAGGTTGTATAGTTGGTGTATACCGCCAAAACCTGAAAAAAACAGAAACGACAAATAGTGAGGCAAAAGTGAAATCGCTTGATTTGGATTTGGTATTACCTGCGCCGACAATGAGTGCGTCTAGTTCTTCGACGGGAGACGAATTGTTTACGGTGAACGTGGACATGACAGAGAGAGAGAGAGAAACCTGTTCTACTGTTTCCCAACCCACGACCCCATACCTACTTTTATATGCCCCCACCAGCTCCCTAAATAGATGCGGTCTTAAAAAGTGTGCCATGGGGTAGGGTCACGGCGTGTGTGTGTGTGTGTGTGTGTGTATGGGGCGGGGATGTGGTTGGGTGCTTCTGGTGGAAGCGGAGTCCTGAAAATTTCACCTGACCCTTGAATTTGAAGTAAGGTGATCACACGTTCGGGGGGGTACATTTCGCAAGGGCCCCAAGCTCAAGCTCAGACGAGTGTTAGAAGCCATACCTTTGTCAAGGTATAATGGTGTAACCGTGTAATATCCCCCCCTCACACGCAATCCCAATCTCTCACTAAGGCTAGACTCGGAGCAGTAAGACAGAGACAGTCTACAGATCGTAGGTTAAGTTAGATTAACATCCAAGTTAATAACGGCGATGTACATACGCACCAGTGGGTTAATGTTGGCTCGGAAAGCTTGATTTTCCTTCGTGCTTGCTTCTTTTTTACGCAGGCAATTCAGAATTACTGCTCAGAAAAGAGACCGAGTCACGTGGCTGGCCTGGGTGGTTCCAAGTCTGACCAGCTCGCAAATGGTAAACTGTTCATGGTCCCCTTGAAATTCACCAATCATTGTTAGTGTTACTTAGTTCTATGTGCCCAATTGTTGTTAGTAAGTACTCAAGTACATTCGGACCCGAAATGCTATACTAAATACAACTCACCTGAAGGCACACCTCAGGGGCCACTCTTCGATTTCTCGCCGCTCGGACAGAAATTTCTCATTTATGTGGCTTGCCGTTAACGACAACCCTTCTAGGAGTCATGCAGATACGAAACACAATGCTGGCACAGGAATCGCTTGGAATTACATTGACATGTCTTCAAAGTCTTCAAATGGAAAAAACCCTGATTCAAGGAAGAGCTGAGCGCTGAGGCCTCATGAGGAGCCATCCGGCTGAGACTAAGAGTATATTAACTTTCCTATCATTTTCATGCTCGTCACTATATCCGCTTCAAGTACCGTCCATAGTGCGCTCGTACAGATTCTACTTCACCGCCCCTTTCCGCGACAACAACCAGCCACGTTTGAGGTTGAAGGAATAAAACGTGATTTTAGCGACATTAGCGAACTGGGTTAGCGTGGACGAAACATGACGGGTGTTGTTTTGTAGCGTCCTATTATCTATAACCATTCGACAGTCTGTTGTAAGGGATCTCGATTAGTTGTGATATGAATGAATGAAAGGTGCGTATAGGCTTACTGCAGGCGGTTTAGAAGATATGTCATACGTGACTCGATTAATGCCAGCGACTTCGTTCGTAATTCGGGAGGAGATACGACGTAGAACTTCCGCTGGGAAGACATACCTACAGAACCCCCCACCACCACCCCCCTCAGTTGAGCGAAATACGAAATGAAAAGGTTTATGGACCGTACCAATCCGCAGTCATGAAATCTTCAGACTGTACGGCTCGCAACGCAATGACCTGAAATGATAATCAACTCAGCGACCAAATGTATTTTCGGGCGGATGCATTCATTCATTCACTCGCCTGTTCATAGGTCCTTTGATCACCCATTACACCAACTGCTCTTACCGGCAAGAGGACTGCAAAGGCTTGAGAAATCTCGTTGTATAAACCTGCTTTGCGAATCTCTTCAATGTAGATGTTGTCTGCAAGCTGCAATATCTTGACTTGTTCTCGAGTCACGGGTCCAAGGATACGTATCGCTAATCCAGGTCCAGGGAAAGGGTGGCGCTGGACTAAGGGCGCGGGTATTGAGAGTAATCGTCCCAAGGCTCTCACTTCATCTGACGGCGCGAGGCATTAGACTTTTAGAAAAGTGTGAATGGAAATAGAATCACCCTTGAATAGCTCCCGAAGAGGCTCGATCAACTTCAGTTTCATATCTTTCAACAGTCCACCAACATTATGATGCGTCTTGATAGTCGCACTAGGACCTTTGAAGCTGATGCTTTCGATAACATCGGGATAAAGAGTGCCCTGTAAAAGCCACTCAACCCTACCCTTCGCATCAGCTCCTTGTTTCTCTTCATCCTCAGCAGTCGCTTCAATCTTCGCAGCCTCCACTTCGAAAATGTTGATAAAAGTGTTACCGATGATCTTTCGCTTCTTCTCAGGATCCTCGACTCCCTCAAGGCGAGAAAGGAACAGCTCTGAAGCGTCAACGACGGTGAGGTTCACGCCAAGATCCTTGTTGAGCATCTCGTTTACTTGCTGAGCTTCGTTTAAACGGAGAACCCCATTGTCCACCATGATAGCATGGAACCTGCAACCAGAATTAGACCCAACTGAGATGAGAAGAGAATAAGAGTACCTGTCCCCGATGGCTTCATGCATGAGCTTAGCCGCGACTGTACTATCGACCCCACCACTAACGGCACCAATCACTCGGCCTTTCGGTCCACAGATTTCACGAATACGCGAAATCTCTTTTCCTATGAATTCTTCCTATTGCTACATAAGTGAACCCGCTAAATGATAAGAAACGTTCACGAACCATTGTCCAATTCGTCCTACAACTGCAAATATCGAGTATAAAGTGACCTATGACCTCTTTTCCACGTGGTGAATGAGTCACTTCGGGGTGAAATTGGATTCCGTAAAACGGTTTCAAGTTATGGGCGATGGCAGCGAAAGGTGCAGACTTTGTGCGTCCGATGATGTGGAAATCGGGTGGCATCTCCGATAATTGATCTCCATGGGACATCCAAACCTGATGGGGTGGAGTTAAATAACCCGATGTAAAAAAATTTTAAAAAAGGGGGGGGGGGCAAGAACTCGCTCACCTGCATCTCTTCTCCCATACCATGAAATAAAGCATCAACAGGTGAATCTCCTTCATGAATTTTCGAAATCTGCAGCTGCGCGAACCCGTACTCTCGATGATCACATTTCGCGACCGTACCCTTCATATTCCAAGCCATCTCCTGCGACAAAGTTAGCGAGACAATCTAGGTGAGCGTGAAGACCACGGCACCTGTAATCCATAGCAGATACCTAGCACTGGGACTCCAAGTTCGAACACCTCGGGATCAACATGTGGGGAATCCTTGTCGTAGACGGAGTACGGGGACCCAGATAGAATTATCCCTGTACTCGGATATCAACCTTGGCCAATGGCTCCGACAGGGGGACAAACTGAACCTTTAGGTTTGAACTGGAGATCCTTCACTTTGACCGTGCATGG
Organism: Omphalotus olearius VT 653.13; assembly: GCA_000296255.1. Classification (NCBI taxonomy): domain Eukaryota; kingdom Fungi; phylum Basidiomycota; class Agaricomycetes; order Agaricales; family Omphalotaceae; genus Omphalotus; species Omphalotus olearius. Next base: position 10,075 of record JH814992.1, read on the forward strand.
CATTAGTTCCGCATATACATTGTGTTCACGGCATCGCCTGGTTATCAAATGACTGTACTGAAGTGTGCGTGTTAGGTTTTTTTTTTGTCTTGCATCGCGAGCAGCTAGTTTCTGACCTGAGAACCAAAATCGAGGATGAGGATAGTATCGAATTGATCATGAATTTCCGCCATATTTAACACCCAGCCTCTTGCGATGAAACCTTTATCGTCGAGGAAGATGGCAAGAGTGAACCGTCGATAACGAGGGCCTCGGCTGAGTGGAACAGCGTCAAATTTTCGGCTCGTCACATGAGTCACAGCACACGTGGCCTCCACGCGATGGGCGACACTGCCACAACTGGCTCTGTAAAATTTGGCGTAAGCTCTTTTCCGTACCATTTGGTCGCACCAGCTGCTTTCTCGAACTCTTGGAACACATGAACATGTCCACGATGTCGAGTTATACGATGTCCAACCTGTGCAAGGAATCGCTACGTTCTCGAAAACTATCAACTCCTTGACAGGCCTGGAGCGAATTTTCTTTCGCTAGTATGACCAGAAGTTGATGGCACATCAACACGACGATGCTTCTGCGCTGGAGGAAAGGCTCATAGCTTTCTCTTCCAAAGGAAGCTAGGACGTTTGGTAGAATTCAACAGCCTACTAGGTGATACTCGAAGCAGGTCGCATCAGCTCCGACTGTCGTTTGAAGCCAGTCGGTCGCAGGAGAACCGGATGCGCGCTGGCGGGCACCACGGCCGTCGCGCATGTCTATGATCTCGGTAGGCACCAGATATGTGTTTTTTCTCTCATCGAGACAACATTGCCATGGCAGGGATAACCTCATATTCAAGTATGATATCTCTTCTATAAGGAGCAGGTGACGTTTAGCCGTCAAGCGAGTTCGCCATCTATCTACCACCAGTCTACGGCGAACTGTTTGATGATTGAAATGCCTTGTTGCCTCTTCGTCCAGAGCTTAAATACTTCGCACCGGCCGTATATATGAACACCTGTCTCAAGAAACCGCTGTTTTCAGAGCTCCGTTAAGTGTTCTCCGATGAAGCTGCGAGCGAGACGCACCCATTACGTAGCCTCATTTGCTTGCGTGTATCGCTTTCTCCTAATGGATGAACAATAGTCCGGTTTTCCGATAATCAAAGCCACCGTGGGTCACCAAGTCGCCTACTAGTCATTACGCGCATTGACTCTTCGACGGCGAGGACTCGGCGAAGGCCATGAAGGTCTCATGAAGTGGATTAAACGCAAATCTCCATTAGCGCCCCTTTCAGTTTTCAATTCGTTTCCGACTTTGTCGTTGTGCCTTACTTAAAACAGCTCCGTCTATCCAGGCATTGTGTTATAACTCGTTGCGGGTTCTAGTATCTCTTTTGAACAGATTTTTGATATCAAGATGTCAGGTTGTATGATGAGGTGTGGATCCATTTGGGAGCCTTCATATCCTTTATGCTGATGCCGCTGAGTTTCGCAAAGCATCAGTTTTCTCTCCACACCCCGGGGAAAGGTTGGAGATATGCCAAGGTGATAGTGGACACGATTACTTGTTTGTCTTGGAGCCCTTGCCTGATTCTCTATTTAATACTTCTCCCGGGCTCCTCTGGTTCAATCAGTATGAGTATTCTCTGAAAACGAAGGTGTTTGGTAATTATCATAATTCCATGTTTAAACTTTACTTCCTCACACACAGCATTGTTGGAGCAGCGCCGTTTTGACGCGTATTCGGTAGCAAGGCGAACTTTTAACCGTTCGGACCCGCTCGTGGACTGAAACTCAAGGAGACAAAGGAGACCGTTGAGGGACGACTACGCTGGTGTAGTCGGCTGATGATCGGGAGATTTTTGTGGTAGCGAACATTTTATTCCCCCCTTTACACCCGAGGCGCCAATCTACTGAGGCAAACGCTTTCTAGCCGAAAGTACGTCTTAGAGGCTATGATTGCCAAGTTGAGTGGAACACGACAGGGATGGTGTAGTACGCAACTAGTCGCGTTGAATATCTTTTTCGAGATGATTATTCCCGAATCTGATATGAAACGCGTCGGTACTTTGCTCCATATCATTTCATTTTTCCCCTTGGAATCGCGCTGAATTAAGTGGATTATTTCATGTTCAAAGGGAGTAATTGTAGTGTGAAGTATCGGCCCCACAGAGGTTAGTTTGCAACCAAGTACTACCAAGTACAAACCATTGAATGCAAAGGGTATCGTTGTCTATTGACAAAGTCGAGAGGTATATAAGATCACGGTGGCGGCTTTGAAGGAGATATACTCGTTGAGCTTTAACCTCTAGGGTAGTCGGCAGTGAACAGAAATTCTTTGATATATTATATAAATCAAAATCGGTAGGTGACATGCGTGACGTTTGATATCTGTCGAATACTTATTTTACCGAACCATGAAATCCCCTCGGAAATAGAGAAGTACCACTCTATCCAATATCAGAACCGCTCACACACTGTGTCAGAAATTATTACGAAGAATCCAAGTAACCCGCAGCTCACTTTACGTTGTTACATACTTACAGGTTTATACCGGTCTAGATCCATATCACTGTCACACCGGTGGCCGGCACATGCACGCTTCGTTTATTCTTTGTTTTCAAGTTGATATTCGTCTTGTTTATACGTATGTATCCATCTCTAGTTGCACAGGCCCACCAAGGACGTGAGAATCTTTGTCCTCGAGCATCACGGAGCGTTGTATTCAAATCTGACTTGGATTTTGGCGGACGCATGCTGTGTAAGTAGCCCTGTTCAGACCTTGAGAAAGTCACCGTGAGATCAAATGGTTATGATCTTGGGTCGTTCAGGCTGAATGGGTCTGATTTCCATATTAAAATGCGAGTGTAGCTGGGGGGGCAGGATGGGTATAAAGCGCCCATTCTTGATTCAACTCAATTTTGTTTTAACCATCCACCAACGTAGATTCTCGATATGCTTTGCAGAGAACGTAGATCCTGGACTGCAGAAGAAGACCAGCTTCTCCGCGATGCTGTAGAAAGAGGTACTTGAAATCTAAACTGTGTTGTGCAAGAATTAACGCTGTTGCAGAGGATCCAGGAACTATGAACCCCTCCAAGTGGCATGCTATTGCAAAGCATGTACCTGATCGTACCAACAAAGACTGCCGGAAACGCTGGTTTGCGAAAATGGCGTCTGACGTGGTCAAGGGAGGTTGGTCCCCTGAAGAAGACGAACGGCTCGTCCAGGGTATTGAAAAGTATGGTACAAGGTAGCCTTTCCAGCCTAGCCTATCTCGCCAATGTCGACGGCTAACATTCCTTGTAGATGGTCAATGGTCGCCGCTTTCGTTCAGAGTCGAAACAGTGATCGTAAGTTTCATCATTACCCTCTCACTTGTAATAGATCTAATCGCAAGATGTTTTAGAGTGTGCTAAGCGTTGGACCGATACTTTGAACCCTACTATTGACCGTACTACCTGGAGTCCTGAAGCTGTACGTAGTCACTATTCCTTCCTCCTGCGTCTGTACACTCACTTACCACTTATTTGCAGGATGCTCTGCTGATCAACGCGGTGAAGGAACACGGAAAGCTCTGGAGCAAGATCGTTCGAACATACTTTCCTGGAAGGACGGGACTCTCCGCTAAGAATCGGTAAGTGCATCCTGTCGCGCTAATGATATGTTCACAATTAACCGTTGACTGGCACGTAATTTCAGCTACAACAGTATAACTCGTTTCAATAACGACTCTCGAGCAAGACGGCCATCATATCGTACTCGTCGCAAGTCTGGCAGCGTTTCATCTTCTTCGCCTAGTATCTCGTCTGCTAGCTCCTCACCCGTCACACCTTCCGCCCAGATACCTGGGCTCCCAGGAGACCACTCATACCCCTCATCTTCACCGGTCGTTTCAGATCCTTCTTGGTTGAATCCGGCCTTCGTGGAGAGCGATTCGGACCGTCTTCCATTAGAGAACCTATCATATGACGAAATCTTCTCTGCCTTACTTCTTCCATCTAAAGAAGCGCTTGAAGGATTGTTCAATCAGGACTCGTCTGTCTTCCCGCAGGAATCCTCTTCCCATTACGATACTTCTGACATCGCCTGTTTGCAAGAACCGCAGACGCACTTCATGACGCATGCAAACAGCGTTTTCCCTGACCCCATTTCTCAGAATATATGTTCTGAGCTGTTTCAACAGCCTATGCATCCCATGGTTCCGACATCAATTATACATGATATGATGCCTGAAGTCTCGTTTGCACTCGACCCCCCTCTATTGTCAACCTTCAATTCGCCGTACGCACTTATGGATGCCCAGTTCTGGAGTGGCATTGATATCAATCAACTCCCTAATTGGTCGACTGTACAATGAGCTCTTCGCATATTTCTTATTAGATGACGGTGTCTAGAATGTTCATTTCTCACCTTCAACACAGTATGTATTGTATTATACCATCGAATCTGCATTTGTCTCATACCTACACCCATGTATCATCACTGCTCACATCATCTATCAACACCATTTGCATATCCTCATACATAGGTCTTTTATTAGAATCGCTTTCGTTTCTGATTTGATTTCCGGTTCGTTGGGTAGATATGAAAAACGACATCAAGGGCTGATGGAATCGTTTATATATCTTCATCGCTCTAATTCTCCAATAAGCAACAGATATGCCGGCATCTCTAGGTCTGTCAGTGTGTCAAAAACGTGCAAGTTATGACTGCCAGACAAGTTACAACTTCCTATGTAGCTGTTATGGGCAGGCGGAGCGGTAATCGTATCAATGTCGGACATAAAGTAATGAAAACATCTGATGAAAAGTCGGTTTCGAGAACAATAGTAATACATCAATGTCTTCAAAACGTCCGCTTCTTTCCTACGTCTTAAAGGCATTTAGCACTCAGCGTCCGAGTGTGATCCAGCAAGTATCGAAGTGGGAATGACTGTTTGGACACTGAGAAGTTCCAGCTTGTCCTAAAGAAACGCGGCCGCACTCCATGCTGTAGCTACAGTCTGTTAGACTTGGTGTTAGAGAAATCATGTAGGCAATCCCGCGACGGGATTCCAACAACAAATTCACTTCCCGAGGCACTTGAATCTCAGATGTCACAAGCTTTTCCCCATTAACACTTTCTCCAGCTTTTCACCCTTCCAAGAGTGCTCATAATTAGCCTTGGCGCCGGTCTGGGGTTACTTACTACATAGTACTTACCAATGCAGACCAGTTAGAGCAGAATCAGAATAAAGTGCCTTCCGCAACTTCAATTTACACTTGAACTGCCCTGCCCATAGGAAGAATGTCGAGTCGATACTTACAAGATGAAGAAACAAGATACCGCGAGGCCCGGGTCCTCCGATTTAACTCAAGTGGCAATAAGTGGCAATTCCTTTGAATAAAGCTTGCTTCAAATATTACTGATTGATCGTCCGCATCAAAACCTAATCGATAAATCACGAAACCTGAGGGTCGGATACGATGTCGGCTGGAATATTTTACCAGTCCGCATAAAATTGGTATGTATCAGAACATGTGACGAAAATTTGACTAGACAGTGCAATGTTTATCGATTACACTTGACACCGTGTGCTTTGCTATGGAGCTCTAACAAAATATGTAAGGTCGAGGGTGAACGCAGTGAGCTCAGAAGTTGCTGCACGTGCGGTGCAGCATCTCGGCCTGCGCCCGTGGCAGTGCTGCTGAGTTCTGTGTTCGTCTGTTTGGCCTTCTACACCCATGTCGTCGTCTTCCTCCTCCACACATGCTCGAAGTAACAGCGGCACTCAGTTGTCGGAGAAATACATTCAGGACAGCTTTCATAGCTATCTGAAATCTTCTCTAACTCAGGCGAAGATTGAGCACTTACTGGATACGAATATCTTGAGCAGCGCGGAAGGGGATCTTATGATTACTGGTGCGATCACCTAGCCTTTTACGAGGAAAATTCCATAACTTTTACTGTACAGGACCGGCCCTATGTTTATATTTCGCTGCCTTACGATGCTCGACAAATCCTCCGTCTGTGCCACTCCCACGACACACGAAAGGTTCCCAACCAATGGAACTATCGGCGGAGAATTGCCCTCCTGCGTTTTCATCATTTCTCACCGTCTGGGCTCGTACTGTGCCAAATATACAGAATTTAGCGCCAGAATACCAGCATGATTTAGCACGTATCATTTGTAATCTCCAGCCGTTAATATCCCCACCCGAACCTGCTATTCATGGTATTGCGGCTGATTTAAGAGCCGTTGCCATTGAAATCAGTCAACGCAGATCGTTCCAGGACCGGTACGCAGCCGATTTACAAGTCGCGTTGGATTCAGGAATTACGCCTGGTACCCCAGAAGCTAGGAAAGCTTCATTCGTTCCACCCCCTTCTTACGAGGCTTCCCCAAGTTCCTCAGTGCACTCGTCTCCTCTTTCTGCCAATGCATCTCTTCCTCCTCCTCCGTCTCCGCAGCGACGCGCTCACGATATTCCACCACAGTCACCTTCACATCTCTCACCATTCACTCCTGCAAGTGGCAGTGGATGGCCGTCACGCAGTCCGTCGCCAACAATCTTAGCCCCAGACGCTCCAGCAATTGAATTCATTCGCGAGACGCTGTACGCTGCTTTGGGTGATGCAATCGAACGACGCCCTTCCTTGCGCGCAATGTTGAAGCGGGATCCTCCGAGAGCTTATTTTGCTTCAGTCGCTTTCGCGGTGTTAGACGTTGCTACTACATCTATGACTCCGGAGGGCGCTGTTGTAGGAGTCCTTGGGACTCCGCTGGCTGTTGACGATTG
>JH814993.1:0-13400 GCA_000296255.1 Omphalotus olearius VT 653.13
GAGATCCGCAGGATAGAGGAGGAGCTGGCTGGGTATGCCAAGAAACACCGATTGCAGATTGCGCTTCTGACGAAGGTGGTCGAGGCTTGTGAAGCGTCTGCGAGTGTACAGACTGACACCACACCACTGAGTTCCACTCCTGATGAGGAGTTTGACTCGTTCGTCAATGCGGTTGAGGAAGAAAGTGATGGCTCTCTGGATCCGCCAGAACTTCTCCACCATGAGCAGAGCGTCAACGCTAACGAGTATACCAGCGCAGACGAAGAAGGTTCGTGTATCCGTCCTCCTCTAACTTCTCCTTCTCCTTCTCCTCCTTCCTCCGGCCTCTCTTCATCCACTCCATTCATCTTCCACCCGACATTCGACATAGATGCGGTGGACGGGAGCGCCCTCTGGCCTCATCTCTACGCGTCTTTGTTCTCTCCATCCAATCTGGGAATGCCGTGCAACCATGACTTCAGGCCACCGATGGCTTACAGGCCGTTCCTATGAGGGCGACTCCTCCCTCAAAGAGAAGTTTCGTACTCTGGCGGAGATGGAGGTAGTAATGACAGAGGGTCAGAGGATAGTTGTCGTTGTCGTGACGAACTACATGGAAGTAGGAGGAAGATGTTGGAGGGATGGTGAGAGGCAGGAAACGAGTTCGGACTTGTACACTATTTATCGGATTCAAGTGTTTTTGTTTTCTCTTTGCTTTGTTACCCTCGTCTCTTCCCTTTGTTCTGGCCTTTGTTTTTCTACCTAGTGTTTGATTGCGTTGTTAAGAAGATTCTCCATCTTTCTGGTAGTACATCACGTACTTGCAGCTAAAGGCTATCGCCCAGAATGTGTTTGATATATTGCCATTTACTGGTGAGATCAAATGAACGATACAGATACGAATGTATGCCTTTGTCACGAACGAGGGAACTTGAAGTGAAGAAATCGAATTTGTTGACAATTATTTGGATCAACCGCTACCAGAACTTTGCCTCCATGAACATCGCCTGAACGTTGTAATTTGAAACTTGAACGTTTGAACGTTTGAACTTATCCCCTTTGTCAAGTGTGTACACTTACCCTTTCAAGTCCAATTCATTGTATTCTTTACCGATACATCCCATCTCCCAGGTTCTGACTTTTGCTCCAATTCATCCTGCAAGCCCAAAGCCAGCCCCGAGCCTTGGATGACGAACGAAAACAGTGGACGATCCAGCGAGGGACTGATCCCGGCATCTCCTCTACCCTGCTTTCTGCCTGCACCTGATCATCGATCATCCTGTGCGTAGGCTCCGACGGTCGGCGTTCTTCATTTTCAGCGATCCTGGTCAGCAGTCACCGGCACCGCCAGAGTATCCCTGCAGCACAAATTCGAGAGTTCTTGATGGTTCAACGTTCGACGTGTACTTTCCGGCTTCTCCATGATCTAATGTCAAGTTCTGCAGAGTCTGGACGAGGACGTTCACCGTCGGGGTCGCTGCTCTGAAGTTTCTCTGAGATCCGCAAAGCCTAGTAATAGAACGACAGCTAGAAGGAAACGACAGCCGATGGAAGCCATTGGAGATTCTTTTTATGTGCATGGTGACCCTACGCCTCGAACTGTGGCGGTGTATGTGCTGTACGTCCGAAGCTCCACTCTTTCACTGCACGGGCACCCCATTCCGAAATCTCACAAGGCGTTAGTTCACCTCTTCACCACGAAGACCAGACCAGAGGTAGAATTTAAGGACTCTCTATGCCTGCCTGCCGAAGAACATTCTCGTTCCTTGCTTACATGGAATTGCTTGGGAACTGCACCCTGAGGCTTTGTATGGCTTCAGGTAGCCTTCCGGCGACCTTTGATATGCGGTGCTTTTACCGCTTCCATTCGATGAAACATCACGTTGCCTCCGTTCTGTTTGGCTCTAGTCCTCGGCATTGTGTTATATCGAATGCGATGACGTACGAACATAAACGGCTGGGTAGGCGCTTCGGGAATGGTATAAAGAGGACCATGGGTTGCTTGCTTTCTCCACTGAACCGTCGGGTCCTCGAACTTCAGAACTAAAGACTTCCTTCTAGCGAAAGCCGTTCAACTTTCCTCAGAACATTATGAAGTTCTCTTTCGTCACTCTCTTCTCTGTTGCTGCCCTCGCCACTTCCGCCTTCGCTCAGAGGGCAGACATTGGCGCTCCTACGGACATGACTTCAGTCTCACCTGGTTCTAACATGACTGTTATGATCAACCGTCCAGTAAGCAACTGAGCTTGATCTACAGATATCTCGATGGCTGATTGATTCGTCTGTCAGGATTCTCTTTCTGGTTCCGAAGAGGTCGCAATTGTCATCGGCATAGTTTCTTGTGCGTCCGGGTCTTGCCCTGGACCTGACAACGAGCTTGGAACTATCCTCTACAACGGACCGTTCAACCCTCAATTTTCCAACCCTTCCGATAGCCTCCCTCCGCATGAGAACTACACCATCACGATCCCTGCTACGTTACAGAAGGGTATTGCCCAGCTTGGTGTTGCGCACGTTGCTCTCATCGGAGTGAGTGTTTGAAAGGTTTATAGATAGTCCGTGTTACTGATCAAGGGTTCTGTTCGTATAGGCTGGATTGGCTCCCTTCTTGGAAACTTTCAACACCACCTTGAACATTGTTTAACGGACGATAGTACTTACTGTGCCTTATGGACTTGAAAAATCATCTGTAATATAACACGCAGTCCTTTCCTGATCGTACATTAATCGATACACCAAAATCTAGTTTATACTCATACGTACTTGATACTGTTGACAGAGGAAACAGGACCTTATTCATTTGTATCGTCGTTTTTATACGAGCTTGATGTGACATTTCTGAAAATTTTCTGCGTTGAGGGAATATATATCACAGCCTTCATTAAGGCGTAAATATCAGGTGTCATCCTATCGACACCTCTTCTCATAGGCGCTCCTAAAATGAGCTTTGACCACCATAAGTCATTCCTGAGACGTAATTCAGATCCTTAGAACAAAAACCCACATCACCGGTATTCGCTTTCAAGCTTTTCAATTGCAAGAGTAAGAGTTTGCTCGTGAAGTCAAGTGGACGAAGAGAAGCTTTGAGTCTCGAAAGTACGCGCCACATCAACAACTCTCACAAAAAAAAACGGTCATTTCCTTGTTCAGACGCTGCTGTGGCCCAATAGTCAGCCTTTGGCCATTGAGACGGATTTTACCTGTACAGCGCATGCGTGCTGAACAGCAAGCGCTTTATATTTCTACACCAAAACAGCCCACGCATCGCACCCACTCTCATCGTAACTAACTCTGATCTGAGTGTCTATCAGTGTGGTTTTCCCCTCGTTCCTCATCCTCATTGCAGTTTCGTCTTCTGATCCAGGTGCGGTGTCCTCAATCTCAACAAACAAAAAACCAAAGAAGCCGTAAATGTCTCCTGTTGTGAATGATACCCTCATTAAACGACCTTCAGCGGTCTTGAGCAATACAACTGAGGAACATGGATTCTCCACCAGTCGTCTGTCGATCACTCCATTGCCACAATCTCGTTTCCTTAGCTTCGGTAAACACGGTGAACAACTCTCCGGGAGAGTAGACAGGTCAAAAAAAGAAGCTACGAAGCAGAATGAGAGACCTGAGGAAAAGGTAAGTTGTTCTGACATTCGGTGAATTGATGAAATACTCACCTTCTGCCTTTCGTCACAGGTGATCATAGATTGCAATAACCGGGACGTGGCAGTCGTCCACCAGAATCAACAGCATCACACGGCATACCGAAAAGAACGCGAAAGTTCAGAGCTCTCCTCGACGCAGTCCTCTCACCTCGCCTCCTCCGCTGCACGCATGGTCGTACGTCATACGTCTTCCATTCGCGCAGAACCCCATACCAGTAGCAACTCGTCCTCCTTCTTACATTCAGCCTCCCTCAGTGGTGGTACCACCACTGGCACCGTCACCACCCCTTCCACAATGCACCTCTCTCTACCCGCTCATCCAGCGTGCAGTACCAAAGGTAAAACCACAAAAATTAAGCATGAGAAGCCGCGCGCGGTCAGGACGGTGAATGAATTCGCGGCTCAGTCTTATGAAAGCCGCAGGCATGTTGCAAGCCTGCTGACGAACGCGAATGATGTTCGCATTTCCGAAGAGGGAGTAGCGATGATCTACGCAAACCCTCAGCCCCTCAACATCACTACTTGTTCCCTCATCACTCCCCAACCCTACACCGCTCTCGAGTCTCTTGCCACATCCACGATTGACCACATCGAACCTGGACAGACTTCCAAGGCTGAGTGTCAGCCTGAACCGAGGACTACAGAACACTTTGTTCGGAGGGCTCAGGAGCGAATTCGAGCGCAAAAGACTGCTCGCTGTCGCAGGAATCGAGAGAGTCCTCCGAACACGCGGTCCAGCACTCAAGACGGACGTGCAGAGATTCGTGGCTACAACGCCGTCTCGTTCGAATCCCTTCCGAACGTCAACATAGCCCCTGTTGATGTTTATCGTGGAGACCCAGGCGTTGCTTGGCCTTCTCCTCCTCCTCCCGAACTCCTACAGCCATCCATTCCCTTGCCCGTTCCGTCCTCGACGTCATTTGTCTTCCACCCGAAATTCGATGTTGATAAAGTTATGATGTCCACTACATGGCCATCTCCTTGCCTCATTCCCCAACCTGTGCCGGGAGTTTTATCCACGTTTGAAAGCTTGTGCGCTGCTTGGAACTCAGCGTGCGCGATTACCCCGCTCGGTGGGGACTACAGCAACGGGCAGAACCCGACCTTTAGTGAAGGCCGCTTCGCCGACTCGAGAGACGAGATAATAGGGATAATGCCACGAGGCTACCTCGACTGCGAGCACTACGAGCATGCTGTGATGGACAGGAGGGAAATTGTGGAACAGGAACTCAGGCAAAGAATAGTGGCTCCGAGACCAGTTAGGCCTATTGCCATCGGGTTTATAGAGAGGGTAGTACGCCAATTAGAGGAAACGGCTGATGCATGAGTGGAGTGGATGAGCTTACCTCCTGTATTGTATACAGGGTGTATATATCGATGTACTTGTATCGCATTTCTAGGCCTTTTTTGGATAACTGGTTTGAAGCGCCTTGTTGAACGACGCTGTTCAGTACGAATATATCACAATGAACAGGTTAATCACGTACCGCATCCATCGCTACAGCAAGTTCAATAGCTTTCTCAAGCAAATTAAATATTCCCTCCTACTTGAGACTCATCATTGTCTTTAGAGGCGTAGAAAGCCGAACAGATGTTTGCAAGGGACAATATGTTCCACAGCCTCGAGCACAAGAAAAATATGTCAATTTGTCGAACTGAGGCAACGAGCTAGAGAAAAGGAACATCGAGGGTTACGTAAGCGATGCGGGCACTGTTTTGACTCCTAGTCTCAGATCTCAGCCTTCCTTCCTTCTCCTCACGAGGCTTCGAGGAAGTTACACTGCAAGTTCAAGACTATTGCTTATTCTATGAAAAGAATGACCGGTAAAGTACTGTGGCAATGGTGCATTTTTGCTCGGACCATGTAGGAGTAAAAGAGAGAGGACCTGTTGGACCGCCAGAAACTGACGTAGGTGAGTATGGTCTCCTTTTGTAGCTAAATTATACAGGCATGCCTATGTCGAGTGCGAAATCTAATTATGATACAAGTCCATAATGCGACTACAAGGCTTAGAGCTCAAGACCTTCGTACTTTCTTTGCGGACACAACATTCCAACCGCGGTTGTGACAGACTACAAGATGTCCATACAATTTCCAAATCACTTCCATACCCCCTTGTTTTACATCTATACACAGCATCAGAGTAAGTTCATTAAACCTCATTACGCTGCAACTGACTACTTACCTCTACTGGCGAACTGCACACCACATCACAATATCTCCCTTTCTTCGGTCGTGGTCCTCTAGGCCTGCGCAACAGCCCTGGCATTGATTCCATATTCACTGTACCAGCGGCTCTTGATATCCACCCCCTCGTCCCATTCCGTGCTGATGCAAACGTAGCGCCACGTCCCTGCATCGTCCTCTGTCCTTCTGCTTCTACATTCATCTCGAACTTGACTTCCTGCTGGTTACGCCTTATAACCTCTCCGAGAATCCTGAAACGCTCCTCCATATGTGCTTCTTCTTCGGGGTCGAGAGTACAAAGGGTGTTGTCGAATGAGTCCCTCGATGTGTTGTCGAAGGTGAAGAGTAGGTTTACGGACGGTCTTGGGGGTCTACGGGAAGGTGAAGAACTGCGAATGATGGAGTCGTTGAAGGTGTCGTCGTTGAAGGTGTCGTTGAAGGGGGTAGAGTGCCCCGAAGAGGACGAGAAGGTAGGGGATTGTTCTATTGGATATCATCAACACACCATCGAATTGTAACATGTCCTCAAGGAGCGAAACTAAGTCTTACCGGCTACGAATGACTTGGTGTAAGCAATTTGCGATAACATCTTCGATACAAGTTCGCTGAGCGATTGAGGAAAGAGTGGATGATAAAAACTTGAAGGGAGGCCTCGCAATTGACTCTTCGATGCGCAGGGAGGAGGAGCAGGGAAAGCAATGCGAATTAAATCAAAAAGGATGAAAAGTCGTTCATTTATACACACTCGCTTCTCGACCAGTGTCAAAAGCTGTGCAAGTAGCAATTAATATAGTGGAACGTCAAGCCTGTCTCACTCTTTTTCTGCGGATGTAAATGATTGACTGCGGGCTGAAAATATATTTTTGCGAGAACACACTCAATTGCTCAAGGCTCCCGAATCCTGACAAGGGACAAACTTCCGAGTTGTTTTGATTTCTATTGTGAGGCAAATAGTCAAATCTCGAGGTACTGAGCAGTGCAACTAGATATCGGCCAAGCATCAGTTTCGCGTGATTATATTGAGTTGTCTTAGTCTAGTATATCGACTTTGCGAACGACCGCAGCGAAATAGATCTAGTTTCATTCTCGAGTCGAAGTAGCAAGACTACAGTCTACAGATGGGTTTGTTCATGGAAACAGTATACTGCGGCTAATAACTTAGAAGGTTGGGAGGGAATAGTTAAAGAATAAGACGGTCTCCAGGTAATCAAACGACATATATCGGACGACGATTTCCACTGCTTTCAAAACTGAGAGTCCATGTAAGTACTATACTCGTACCATGCTCAGGTACGTCGGCAGACCAGCAAGTCGATAATTGGTTTAAGATTTTTTGAAGAACAAGACACTTCGTTTACATGTAGTACTAAATTAACATGCCATACAGAATACATAATTTAAATACATAAATAGCACGGTCCTCGACCGGTATAGATCCCGTTACACGCTAACATTAACCCTCAGGTCTAGGGAGCGGCCTCACCTTCGGCCGTGGACTCTCACTGTGCTCCCTCCTACCACTCTCTGGTCGCGGACCCCTAGGTCTCAACCGATTCGCCTCCATACGCGGCGTCGAAGGGCGTCTTGCTCGAGGCGATGGTGATCCCGCATGCATCCACCCTCCAGTACCTTCACTTCCGCTATGCCTTGAAGAATCAGGAGAGATGAATTCGTGCCTGCGCGCAAAGTCTTCCGTATCATCTTCGACGTGATGTTTGCTGGGGGTGGAAGCTCCGCGCCGGTACAGTGTATCGCTTTCGTCATAAGAACTCTCATAGGACCTCCTTCGAAAGTGTGAACGCGGTGTAGTAGGACTTTGATCTGGGGTGCTAGGCGATGCGTTGGGGATGGGAGTGAAATAACTGGAGGTGGGCGAATATGGGAGTGAAAAGGGTAGCGGTGATGAAGGTAATGAAGCTGATAGAGGAGTTGAAGTGTTTATTAAGATTGTAAGTTGCGGGGAGCTGTCACTAGACAGTGAATGGGTAGGAACAGAAGGGAAGGCATTGATAAGTGCACTGATATCGATGCTGATTGAGTGCACGCGTTCTGTAAAGGGAGGTTGATTGCTTCGTCAATCGAATTAAAACTTGATATGAAAAGAGGTGCTCACTGCGATGGCGCTTAGTAGTGGTCGACATGGCAGAAAAATACGAAGACAAGGATCGTCGCGTAGAAGATAATTCGACCTCAGTCAGGGTTTGGACTATGTAGTCGCGTGGGTCAAATAGTCTCAGCCACCCCTATACAGCCCCCTATATAAGTATCATAAGTCAGCATCTTATTTCTGGGCTCCCAGGGCCCAAGGCCCAGCAGTGTGAAATCCTGTGTTCTTCGGGCTACGGCACCATCCAAGCGGCCATTCGACTGCAGCGGAGACATCAAGATTCAATACAACAGTAAGTTTCATGCATCAGTGCCCTGGGCCAATCTAAGGCTGTGAAGCGCAGCCTCTTCTTCATGGAAAGGTCGTTAAATATAAATGATGTTGCACTTGACGATATGAACAAATGAATCTACCGTTGTCAAACATTCCACACACCTGATACAGCGTAACCACTGTAAGAAGCGTATGAGGAGCAGATGATGGTCGAGGCCCGAGGGACAGTCTTACTGGTTTACATAAGCTAATCCTTTTTCCATCTCCGACAACAAAATTGATCTCTTCATTTCAAACGGCCACTGTCAACGTAACCTTCAAGCTCAAAGCATCTTGAACGAAATGTCTGTACATATACTTCCAAGAATCAAGTACGTCAATTCATAATCTTAATTCGACATGTTTCCAAAGGAATACTTTGAATTGGTGCGCCGTCAGAGCTCCCGAAAGAGATATGAAATGAAACATTCTCAAGGCACGCTGATGGTTTTACAAATATACTCATGCGTTCATGCCAATGATCATTGGCATGAACACAAGGCGAGAAATTCGAAGGCAATATGGTACCACATTGATAGGAGAAAGCAGAGGAGATCTCAGATCACGACCATGCATGGTGCGCTTCCACCTGGTTCCACGTATTCTGAATCTTATGAAGTTTCGAATGACAAAGTGTGAGCTATAATATTTTCTATCGGCTCTTTTGATCAAGCAGCCCGACTCGACATGAATGCAATCGTTTTCTCCAATAGGCGCAAGGACGAATATCATCGTCAGGGAGGGACGATAATGCTGGTGCTGTGCTCTACGAATAGAGGGGCTGTACACGAGCATAGAACTCAAGAGTGAATCTTCAGAGCATTGCAGAATATCAATGGTTCATCATCTTGTGCGTGAAATCTGATGGCGCGGAATGGGATACAAGAACAAAGCGTACATTAGCTGACACCGACTAACACGAAGAATGAGGTCAATCGAACCGTGCCGGTAAAGCAGTGCTATAGAGAAGTGAAGGAAACACATAGTGAAGCGCTCAGTTTCAGTCATGAACTTCCAGGTAACGTGGATTGGGGAAAGGGCATGCTGAGCACCGGGCAAATCCTTGAATCCAAGTCTTCATCCGACGAGGAATTCGACATCCTTTCAATGCAGTGGTAGAGGTAACGAGAACGATGAGGGTCAATATTCAGTGGCAGATTGCAAAGCACTTTTTGACCCGCAATGGCTCGGAGTCCTTATTCTGGAGGTTGGTGACGCTTTATCCATGGGATGATCTCGTCGTGCAGAACGTCTCGGTAGCAATAGGCTGGTGTGTCAAATACTCTAATAAGCTTATGAGAAACTTGAGAGAGCGTTGCGAGCCGCATCTTGGAAGTAAGTAATACCATCTGAAGTTCTCCAGCGAAAATCAGAAAATGCAGACGATATCGTACAAGATATATTTTCAAGTACAAATTCTATATTACAAGTTCGTCAGTGTCAGATGAGGGGCAACGTGAGCGGCTGTCAGCGAGTGTAAAAAAAAAGTCCCCAGTAATCGAGACGATTATCAGTCATCTGAAAAGATGGACAGCGGACTCAGTCTTGCTGAATCAGGAGACCCCCAGGGTCTTAATCCAGCAAAGCTGAAACTAGCACCTCTCTGTCGTGAAGTTGAACGTCCATGTTCAGAGGATTTTGAATTGCCTCCTGCGGTAGCAGGTCGGGAGACTGGACTCTGAAACGGATCAGGAAGGCTGAAGTTGTCCGGTATCGGGGAGAAGATGGTTTCTGCCGCAGGTTGTCCGTTGACAGCTTGGGTAGGTGCTGGTGATCCAGGAATGACAGGAGTATGTGGAATGATTGGCGTCATCGGCACGAAACCTAATGGGAGTTCATCGTCGGGTAGGCGAATCGTGATAGGATTGCTTGGAATTGGTGTAGATGGCGAAAGACGAGTCACGCCGCGTGTTGCTTCGGATATGATATTGTTTGGTAACGCTATGGGTCTGTTAGCGTCTTCTGGTGAAAGGAGTACCGGATTGAGGGTTGAGCTATTTGAAGAACTGTCTGTAGGGGGCTGCGACTGTACATGGAATGAATCGTACAATGCAGCGTTGAAAAGACCGAGAGGATACTTACTGGAGGTTCAATTTCGATAGTTGGAGCAGGGCTAGAATAGGAGCGACGAAACTGCCTCCTCAACCAAGAAAGCGGTGTTTTGGTTCGAGAGGGCTCTGGCGGTGATACATGTTCCTCTGGGTTGATCCTCTGAGTACTTGTCGGTGTATTCGGATTGCTTGAAAGCAGTTGATTAGCTCGTAGGGGTGTGGGCATAGCGATCTCCCTGCGCTCACGAGGCCCACCGTTGACGCGTGGTGATCGGACTCGGAACGGACTGACAGCACGCCGGGTAGTATATGACTAGAGAGCTCAAGTTAAACAGGTGTTCTGAAAACGAGAGAAGAAAAGGAAGACATATAATAGAAATAGAAGTTTTGTTGCAAGGAATTATATCTGAAGGACATATTCAGGAAGGGAAACGAGAACTTACTTGGTTTTCAGTAGTGTTCTCGACTCCCGGAGAAGCAACATTGCGCCATTCCTCGAAAGCTCGGCCAGAACCTGCACCAGGCGTAACGCTTCCCCGTCGTTCTGGGACGTCATCATTACCATCAACCTCTTCTGTCTGCCTATATCCACCTCGATCATCTCTTGCAGCACCGTCCCTCGGAGAACTGAGAAGATCGTATTCCGAGATTCTGGTAGAAGCTCGAGAGATATTCGATAGTGTTCTGTCTCTAGCACCACGCTCACGATTACTAGCTTCAATACCAACACCTGTATGAGGCTCGGAAGGACCAGGAGTTGCTGGTGTAACCGGAACGCTGAGCTCGTGTGGTGGAGGCATAGGTATAAAACCGTTCTTGCCTGGAGTCATCGTAGGGATATAGTTATCAGGTGGCGGAACGATCGAATGATGTGACATCGGTGGGCTTGAAGGTGCATCGTATGTTGAAATAGGATGGATGTCTTCCGGTGAGCTGCCAGGGACAGATTCGATTTCCGTGGGCGCTCTACTCTGGTGGGAGGTGCGGGACAGAGCTCGTTGAAAAGAAGGAGCGGGAGTACGATGCCGTTTGGAGGACGTAGAGTGAGCTCTATTTGACGAAGTTGGCCTTGCAGGCTGTTGTGGCTGTGGGACGGGGATTTGCACTGGTGCGGGTGATCGGGTAGTTGGGATTGGAGGCGGAGGCGGAGTCGCGCTTCTTCGGGGCCTGGAACAGTCATCAGATCCGTCTGATAAGAATATCTGGCGACACAATACCTTGACATCATGCTCGTCCGTGATGTGGAAGTTGTCGGGGTTGAAACATCTTCGTCATCGACAGAATTCGATGATGGTCTGTTGAAGCTCGTGGCCCGCTTCCTTGAAAACCGAGTGAAGAATCCACCTTCCACTTGAGACCTCTCCAATCCTTCCTTGAAACCAATATCCCAGCCTTCCTCCCAACCCCTGCGTAACATCTTCTCTCCTTGTAATGCGCGTAGTCTCTGCTTGAGTTTAGTAACATTGGCTTCGGCTTTCACACGAGCTTGATCCACGTTCTTGACTACCTCGTTGGCTCGATTGATTTCTTTCTGTGAGAGATCAAGTTGAACACGATGCAACCTCAAGCTCTCCTGTGTTGCACGGAGTTCAGCCTCCAGCTCCGTTTTCTCTTTCGCAAGTGAAGTGAATCTGGCCAGCAGCTCCTCTTGCTGGGCCTCCAACGTAGCGTTACGCGAGGTGACTGTTGTGAGCCGCTCGTTCGTCAGTAGAAGTAACGCAGCGAGGGACCGTGAGGAGTGTCGAGAATGAGAACCAGAATGAAGCGGATCAGAACCTTCTCGACCTCGCTGGGGTTCCTTCAAGTAACGAGGCTGGCGACCATTGCTACGTTTAACTGATTCGTTGCGACTGCTGGGATACCATGGAAAACCAGAATCTTTTGAATCTGAAGATGGAGATGATCCCCTGTCCTGACCAGCGGTTTCGGGCGCGTAATTGACCCTGGATCACGACAAACATATTTAAATTGATATTTCTCAAGTAGAGAAAAGGACGCACGGCTCTCGAGGATTAAAATCCATATTCCATCAAGTACGAGCAGGTTAGATTTGTACCCCAATATCTGATTGACTCAAGGCACCAGAGCGCAAGACGAGGGAAATAACGCGTAAGGATGTACCTATATGCTGCATGGAGCACTCATGAAGGGCCTAAAACTGACGTCGATAAGAAAGAGCGGCCATGAATGGGAAGCAGAAGATGTTATATGAGCAGGCGAAAACTTGAAGTTAATCGCAATGCCGGCTACACGTGTTTTGTGCATGTACATTGTATGTCTCGCGGACACTCGGGACCACCTGAACACGAGGCATACGCACCTTGTAAAGGAGATATAGGAATGTCGAACGAAAGTGAATTGGGGGGGTCGAGGTGAAAATACGGTCGTGCCGTCTATTGTTCGACTTGGGCCCCCATGGGAAAAGAGCGCGAACCCCCCCAGCGACAAATCCAACGGCAAGTTTCGGAAGTTTCGAAGAGGCCCCCAGGTACAGCGGCCAAAGATCAGATCTAGAAGAATATTCTAAATGAGAACACGAGAAACGAAGAAGAGTTCTTTGTATCTAATCCTATCATGCATGAGCTAGCATGAGCTTCGTTCGTGAAAGTTTGGAAGCAAGTGGCATGAAGCGCTTGTCTTGATCCATCGATTTAGCACGTGGACGCATGCCGGTACTTACTAGGGTAGTATCAAGTCGCCAATGACCCGTGAGTGCCTGCTGTAACAGGTAGCTTAGTGAACATTAAAACAAGTATATATATACGTAGTATGAATGAGTGACTATGGGCCAATACAAAGAATAGATAATAGTAGCCGATCAATGCATTAATGAAGTCCGGTGGGGTACAATTCAAAGTACCCGGTGAAAGAAAGCACTGTCGTGGGTAACCTGTGTTGACATTCGTACACTGAATTGAGTTGTGCACGAATTCAAACATGAACTCGAAGGTCGATCATACTACTATCCACGCTAGTAGCACCTTGAATGCGTTCGTCGAGAAAGCACCCGGGGTGAACAAAGTTGTACGTGTAGATAGCGAATACCACCATTGTCGCATCAAAGACGTCTGTGTGTACATGTCAGGAATAGTGAAATCGCGAGTTCA
>JH814993.1:13415-27671 GCA_000296255.1 Omphalotus olearius VT 653.13
CGTCGTAATTACTTTACCTGTGAAGCCATCTGCGAGTTCGATAGTTCGATAGATGGCCCTTTGTGAGGTGATGACCTTGAATGTTACACGAGAGCGCATGAATCAAAATGGGTAAACTTGCCTGATGAACAAGCAGATAGTGTTGAGACTGAGCGCTAAGACCAAAATCTTAAGTCGATCATCAAGGTGCCTACGTTCAGATTTTGATTTGCGAACTGGAACATCCTTCGAGTGGCGCCAGAAGAATTCAGTTCCTAAAAACATAAAGCACAAGATAACAACTGGAGGATACTTCAAGACCCGACTGACGATGGATGAATAAGAGCCTTACCGAGTTGAAAGATGATTCCTCCG
Source organism: Omphalotus olearius VT 653.13 (assembly GCA_000296255.1). NCBI lineage: Eukaryota > Fungi > Basidiomycota > Agaricomycetes > Agaricales > Omphalotaceae > Omphalotus > Omphalotus olearius. The sequence continues at coordinate 13,770 of JH814993.1, forward strand.
AGCATGATGTTCGAACCCTAAGGACATTGAGAGACGCTGTCTGGAGATGAAGACGGAGGATGCGTACAAGGCTAGTACTTTCGTTGCTGTCGCCTTCGTTTGACGCTATACCACCTCCTGCACCTTGAACAAAGAGAGCAACGAAGTCCTAGACCGGTGGTTTGAACGAACGTCTGGTTTGGGTGAACAAATGAAGAGACTTACACAAGTGAAAAAAATCTTGGTATCTAGAAAAATTCGTCAATCGTTACTTGAGGCTGTATGGGAGACAAGACGTACATGTTCTGGAGCGTATACGACTGAATGATTCCCCAAGAATTCGTATGATCCTTCCCAGAATGACGAAATTGGCAGCAAGAAGAGGAGTTGGAGCGACAATGGTGGATACGATTCTAGAAGAAAAACAGGTGAACTTTCGGAACGAGAGACAACGAGTAGTAGTTTTATACTGAATAGTGAAAGCGTTGCTGTTGAGCACGTTCTTGCTTGACCAAAGACGACCGGACCAGCCCAAGATTTCGATCATTCCACAGAGAATAACGGTGTATAGCATGAACCACCGACGGTAGCAAATAGCTTGAATGAAATGCACCACTTTAGAGGACAACTTACTCAATGAAAGTCTGTATATTATACTTGAAATATTAGACACTCACAGGTAGAGATCGAGAACAGAGTGATGAAAAAGATGCAGACCGCAAAGGTTGGAGTATAACCATAAGGGTTGCTGTCCTGAGTATCAGTTCCAGAAGATGTCGCATTGCTGTCATCGCGTCGCAAGACAGAAGAAATCGAAGTGGAGTATGTTTCCAACATACTGCAAGAAGATGAAGGAGAAGAGATGTAAATAATGCATGACCTGGCTGCAAATGTCACTGTTTTAAAGTAGATGAACGACATTTCCGCAGCTCTGAATATGCACCGGAGGTAGTGAGGCCTCCAGCTTGAGTGTATCGAACATATCAAGGTTGAATTGAACAGACCGTACAACATCTAGCTTGATAGAAATCATCGGGATCGGTACGCCTAGTCAACTTCTTTGCATCTTGCCTGCGGTTCTAACATCTGAAATAATTGCTCGATTCTATAAGAGATACAGTCAGAATTTCCACGAGTTGAACCACGATGTTTCATGAATCTACCGTATGTGAAATTTTCGCGCCCTTCAACGCTGCTGCATGACCTGCTTAGAGTGTAGGTGATAGCAAACCGAGATACCACTTAGTATCAGCCTGGATAGAGGTGCTGCGCGCACAGCTTCTGAGAGTAAACGAGAACGCATTCATCAAAGAGGCTGTTTGACGAGGACGACGGGGGATGCAGGGACGGCCACTGGTACTGAAGTTGTACTGAGTGTTATGTAAACAGGGCGCGGTGGTCCAGCTTAAATCCCCACGCACGGACCAAGGTACCCGTAAATACCACGCAATATGAGTCCGAGCCAGAAAAAACGAACAAGCAAAGACCCTATGAGGAAGATTTTTCTTGGGAGATTACCACCGGCGCATGAAACGGTACTGTAAACGCTCCGGGCTTTACCCGTCTCGTAGTGGAAGCTTGTTCATTGATACGAAATCCTCTTAGATATGGTACGTCGCCCTTCCAAGTTCGATCACGTCGAATATTTCCCTGGAGGAGCTCACTGCGCAAATCACTGCCTCATTGTTATATAGTCGCAGCTATACGACATCTTGATTACTTCGTTGATATCATCAACTTCGAAGACTCGGAATCGTTAGACACTTGTTCAGTTAGGTATAGAATGTTGAAGGAACACGGTGAAGCGTTGGCTCACATCTTGGTCAAGTGGACCCAACGCAACCTCCTCCGTACAGTAACAATAGTACGGAGGACAAAGAGGATGGAAAAGTTTCTCCATCCAATGAGGAAAAGGGGTTTTTCTGGCACCCCATGTTGACATTGTAAAAAGGTTAGGTACTAAGCTAGGGTGGCGTGAAATTTCTTGATCTTCACTGTCCGAAGAAAATGTGTATCCTTAAATTAGGAGCACACTTGACTGAAGCAAAATTGCTGCTTGACGATGGGACTGACGAGAGTGGGATTTGAACCCACGCCACGAATGACTAGAGTTAAGAACAGAACCTAAATCTAGCGCCTTAGACCACTCGGCCATCTCGCCATAGCAAGTTTGTGGACCTATGTATCTCTCGTGCATGCATAGATGATATTCTGCAACAAATCTTCTGATATGAACGGATCGCTCATAAATCAAACTACACTAGCCAGCTAACGGTGTGGTGGTACATTCACGGTACGCGTTTGGTCAAGAGTCCATTCCCTTCGTTCATATCATACGCTTCACGAGTCCTAGTCAACACCCGACCTTACTTCTTCGAAGATTTAGCGTCACTACTGTAGTTTGATAGAACTCGTCAGTACTCATTTTACTTTGGGACGGTCACTACGCCAACCGTGACGTAGTACGCACCTGGTATTTCCAGTTGAACCTCCGTTCTGAGGCACAGAAGGGGTGCTCTGTGCGAACGTGGTTGGGAATTGTTTGGCTTGTTCTGGTATGCCGTTCCATGTTACTGCGGGATTTCCACCTCGAGGGCCTGGGGTTGGCGGAGGTGGTGGTAAGTCGGAGGAAGAAGAGGTAGGCATGGTTCGATGAGTTCAAGTTATTTCAAAGAATCAAAAAATGGGTGTTGTGCGTTTTTGAAGTAACGAGATCTCAGGTGGGTATTCGAGGTGGATAGAAGGATGTTTTGAACTCACTTATATATTGACGACGCAGCTATTAAGGCCACTCGGTGTCATTGTTCGCAAGTTACGGTGTGGACGAGCAAGGTCATTGTTGTTTAATATAGAGCCGCGAGGCCGCTGGTGACCATGGTACTACTCAGATTAGTTCATCGCATCTGTCGATCTCTTGGGTCTGTACTCCGTTTAAAGATCTACCTCGGTGAATAAGTCCAATAATTGTCCCAGCAGGATACTTTGTTGTAATAGAAAGCTAGAAGCTTATTCTGAATGAGTTTACGACGACTTGAAAAACTAAAACTCCGATACTACAATGAACGTACCATTCATGTGTTCCCGACGCTATGGATCTGCTTGCAATCGCTATTGTCTCCGCTGATTTTGGCGCTGATGCGTGTTTTCGAGGATAGAATCATGTACATTCGCATTGTATTTGATGTGGCCCGGAAACACGTGGGAGTGTGCGATGTTCTGGAACGAACCCATCCTTGTTCTCTGTGCCGCCGAACTTTGATACGAGGACGACGGTTGTGGTTCGCGGAGTTCAAACATGATTTTATACCACTGTTCGAGGAAAGCGACGGATAAGACCGACTTGCCTCAGCTTGTCTCCTAGGTTGTTGTTGTCATTCAGGGTGTCGAAGGACAGACAATATGGTGAGCTGAGAAAGCTGGTGCTTGAGGGAGCTGGGAGTAATGATAGGGGAATGTCAAATTTTCGATTTGCAGGGGCAGCGGTGATTGAGACGTGGTGCCGTTGAAGAACTCCAAGGCGTTCCATTCAAGTGTGATTGAGCAATACATATGGGAGCTCGAGAGAAAGCTGTGGAGGCGGGAGACCAGTTCACCGGAATATCCATGCACATGATCCGGTTGGAAAGAGCGCTGCGTAAGAGGATAAATTAAAAAGCTGCGGGTATAAGGAATTATGATATTCTGTTGTGAGCTCGTAACAGAAGCGGAAAGGTATGACTGCGCTTAGTGCATGCAGTGTATTAAAAACTCGCCCCGTAAAAAATGTTGGATTGATCCCTGCCCGGATTGAACGGACGACCTTGTGGAGATTCCAAACTGGAATCACACGCTCTACCGCTGAGCTAAGGGATCATATCATTCACTGCCTGTAGCCATGTTGTCTTCGTAGCTACGACTCCAATCTTCCTCCCGGGGGAATCTAATGTACGTACGATCGTGACTTTGAGTTGCTCTTCCGAGAGAGATGTGCCATGAAGGCAACCGCGGATACGATATACTTAGGGCGAGTCTGATCTTGGTGCTTGAGCTTGAGCTTGAGGCCTTGAGCTTGAAGCCCTTGAGGATTCAATGTGGTCAAGTCGGAGAAGCTTCAGAAGAGAAAAGCAACTTGGACCACCATGATTTGTGTTTCTTCCCATATTTCTGCGCGACTGTACATTGAGAGCGAAAAGAGTCAAAGCAGGACCTAAACAAACAAAGTCGAAATTTTGCATCAGACGACCCGCGTGAATCGGAAAACAAACCGGGTAATTTGCAAAAATCGGAGCGATTCAACCCGAGAAAAGTTGAGGAGGCATTTTTTTGTAATTTGATGCTGGGATGAGTCTTGCTGGGAGAGAAAGGACTGTTTGTAGACGGTAAAGATACCGAGCTGCGGCCAAGCATGTAGGACTTCTATACAAGTAATATTGGTCAGTAATGAAGAGTACAAGGATAAATAATGAGTTGGTTGACGAGATGAAGTGATGTAGATCCGAGATCCACATAATGCCGCCTATTGCCGCCTCATCGCGGGCCAATCACAGGGCTAGAATCTCTCTTTGCGATTGTGTATATTTGACAGCCTCCTTTTTTTCTTACGACGACGAACGAGTCGTGCACATCGCGTGTCGCGTCGGCGAGCTCTCTCTGCTCATTATCCTAGCCAGCGCAGGCCACCCCTGGACCCATCATCTGCTCCATTCCGTAAATCGCGTGACATCTCCACCATCTGCCCCCTGCTCAGAGCTGTTATCTTCGTACGTTACTTCCCTCCTTATCTCTCGTCTCTAGCAGCGTTGACATACGCTTCCCCGCTTCTGATGGCTTACAGGTGCCGACTTCACGGAGCTATTTGCATAATCAAGTATTATTATCTCTCTGACGCAGCGACAAGCGAGGTAAAACAGTCATGTCTCACGCCGACGGATCTTATTCTTCTCCTGCCTCTATCATGACTGAGGACGAAGAGGACTGGGAAGACTATGTAAAGGGCGGGTACCATCCGGTCAAAATTGGCGATGCCTTCAGCGATGGCCGATACACTGTCGTTCGTAAGCTTGGTTGGGGTCATTTTTCGACCGTGTGGTTGGCAAAGGATTCCAAGTATGTCCTCCGAATCACGCCAGAATTATCTCTGTCTGATATCCATGTAGGATGAACCGACACGTAGCATTGAAAGTCGTCAAATCTGCTCCACGTTATACTGAAACCGCATTAGACGAAATTAAGCTTCTTCAAAGACTAATCACGTCCTCGACGCCACCGGTCGCCCCTACTTCATCTAATCCTAATCCTTCGCCATCTCCTGCTCACACTCATCCTGGACGCTCGCATGTTATCTCGTTTTTGGACCACTTCCGGCATAAAGGTCCGAATGGCACTCATGTTTGCATGGTTTTCGAGGTGTTAGGGGAAAATCTGCTCGGGCTTATAAAAAGACACCAGAACAAGGGTGTGCCCATGGCGATGGTGAAGCAGATTGCAAAGCAAGTCTTACTGGGGCTGGACTACATGCATAGATGCTGCGGGGTCATCCACACCGGTGCGTGTACACCATCACCTTCGTTCTTCTCGTCGCTGACTCTTGTCGCAGATCTCAAACCAGAAAACGTCCTCATTTCCATTGACAACGTCGAAGAAATTATACGAGCTGAGCTCGTGGCGAATCCACCAAATCCGTCGAATGGCTCCCTGGTCGGGTCAGTCAACGGAGGTGTGTATCTGCTCGTTACTTTCGGGGTCAATTGAAAGCTGAGACCCGGATTTTGACGTAGCGGCAACTCGAATGATTGGTGTTCCTCCTTCCACTGGAAGAGGCGGAAATCAGACCCCTCGCTCGGAATCCGTTTTTATCACAGGCTCTCAACCACTTCCATCCCCTTCGTCCTCCTTTGGCTCGTCCTCCTTCCTAGCAGGCCTCGCCTCCTCACAGAGCTCATCCAACCTTCCTGCCAATGCCTCCGCTGGCCTTGACAGATGGAATTTCGGCATGTCCAAAATCGATGACCCTACGGGTGCCGGCAGTCCAACCAAGGCTGACAAGCCCGCAGCTACTGCTGATTCAGTAGCAGATCAGGTCGGCAACGTGTCTTTATCCTCCCCGCAAAAGAGACCGTCGTCGTCGTCACCTGGAGGAGGCGATGGCGAAGCGCTCGAGTTCAAGACGAAGAAGAATACGAATTCGGTGCCACAGAAATCAAGGATGTCGTTGCTTTCGCAGCAGGCTCCTCCTCATGGATCGACGGGCGCGAACAGGGCTGCTTTGCACGCTGATGATACGGGGCCCGCGTCGGCAACTGCTGACGTTGCGGGGATGAAGGCGGCTGATTTGACGATTTCCAGAGATGGGATGGAGGCCGCTACGGCTGCTGCGGTGGGCATAGTGGTTGATGGAACAGAGAAGATTACGGTCAAGATTGCTGATTTAGGGAATGGTACGTTTCTTTTTTTTTTTCTATTCCTTCCTGCGTCCTTTTTTTGTGTTTGGAATACGTCTTATGGGATATTCGTTGGATGCTACGGATATTGAACGATGCCTGGTGTTCTCGCGTGCATGGTACACGCTGAAGAGGTTCGATGGTCCTGGGGGCGGGTTAGGCTTCCTCGAGCGTCTGTTACCCGTGTGTGCGATATAACGGCAGCGATTCCGGACCTCCGCGCACACCGTTGTAATCAGGCCAGATGGAGGGAAGCCTGCGCCGAGTTGAATTGGTCGTTGTAATTTCACGCCGAGCCTAGACTCGGCGAAGCTACGTTTCGACTTGTCAAAGGACTCTTTCTACACATTCTTCTCTGTTTTGATTCTTTCCCGCCCCCTTCGTGACTAACTGTCCTCCTTCAGCAACATGGGTTGAGCATCATTTCACGGATGACATTCAAACTCGTCAATATCGATGCCCGGAAGTTATCTTAGGCGCTAAATGGGGAACGAGTGCTGACATTTGGAGTGTCGCTTGTGTGGTTCGTTGTCCTTTTTTTCATAGAACATTTTCAATAATGGCCTTTTGCTGAGCAGATATTCGAGCTCATTACTGGAGGCGATTATCTTTTCGACCCAGCGTCGGGCTCCCGGTACTCGAAAGACGACGACCATATCGCCCAAATAATGGAACTCATGGGTCAGCTACCTAGTGGTATTGCCCTTGGAGGGAAGTATAGCTCGGAGTTTTTCAACCGGAAAGGTACATTGTTTGCGATAGGTCTTCTTTCCGCTTCCCTGACGTTTTTATATTTGAGAAGGTGAACTGCGACACATCACGAAGCTACGCTATTGGCCTCTTGACGCCGTGCTTCACGACAAGTACCTCTTTCCTCGACCTGCTGCCGACGCCCTCGCATCATTCCTGAATCCCATGCTCCGACTTCATCCGGACAAACGTGCAAAAGCCAGTGAGCTCGTTCATCACAACTGGCTTGACGGCGTTGTAGTACAAGGAGAGATTGATGTCATACGCCGAATGGAAGAAGAGGAGCGTCGCGGCAGAGCTGCTCGATCGTTGACGGAGGCAAGAGAGTCAACTCGCACTCCAACGAGAGGATCATCGTCTTCTGCCAATGCGGCCACTGCAAGTACGAGTGGGTCTTGTTCTTCTGAGCGAGATAGGAAGCGCCTGTCAGGATTAACACTTTCGGAGGCGGATGCTATGAAACCTGTAGATGATACAGCGCTGGTTGGGACACCAGATACCTCCGTGTCACCTGGATCAGCTTTCGCAGCCGCAAGTCAGGCTTCGGGGGGAACACATGATGCTCCGAGACTCGGACCTGCTCCTCCAGGTACTTCCTCGAGCGGCGCCAAGGAGAATGTGGTTACTGTCAAAGAGCCGACATCCCCGAAAAAGCGTTGAAGCGCTGCGCTCGAAAGTGTATAAACGCCGTATGTAATCATTAATCTTGGTCCCTGGAGGTCTTGTTTTTGTTTCCCAGTTGATGCACAGATTCTATCTTTTAAACCTTCTGGTCATATTGCTTTTGTATTTTGTATCTCTTTCAACTTTATACCGCCTCACCATAAATTTAGATTACCCTTGATACATACCGTACATATACATACTCTCACTCACCACGCACGTATCCATCTACATCCATATCATCGTGTTTTTTTAGGCTTTTGGTCAATTCTGATTTCTTCCTTTTTTTTGCTGTCTCTTTCAAGCAGTTTGTCCGAAGGCAAGGTTAGATGAAGAGTTTATGTTCACAATTCTAAGACACGAGTTTCGTGAGTAGGCATTTATCTGGGTACATGTAAATGTGGCTAACACAGGTGTTGCTCATTGTGCTTCGTTTCTGAACGGCGAAAGTGTTTGCCATTGCGAACGCAACGTCTTGGTTTACATGCTTTCGTCAGGAGACGGAAGGCGTACATGGCGGTTAAGATTATCGTCGTCACCTACTAGGGGAGGGGCAAAAAGACAGCTATGTCGCTGACATGTCATGAGCATAGGTATGATATTTCTGCTAAAACATGATTCGTGCTAAGTATTGAGAAACCAGATTCAGTAACTTCAATGAAAAAAACTTGAAGGAGCTCGTTGCTTTACCGGTTCAACGCAGCTAGAGAGGTTGTTTGCCAGTGTACGGTGATACCATTCGCTGACGGTGCGCGTGCACTGGAACTTGGGATGCGATGTTGTATTGCACGAACTGAAACTGATAATTCCTTCTAGATTGTCGGATTCTTCGATGCGGACTTTTAGTCGAACATTTTCAGGTGTGCATCTGCAATAACCGTAGTCAAAATAGAGATGACAATTAGAGAACTAGCCTGAGACGGGTTGGACTTCTTCAGTTCGACGACGAGATCAAGCTGAGTATGCAGAGCCCTAGCCCGGAATTTCTCAAGACGTCCTGGGCCGGTGAGATAAAAAAAAGTGGTTTGACGAGAGTGCAGTAATCGAGATACCCCGCGAGTTTGAAAATACATTCAAATGAGTTGATGCACAATTTTTCATAGCTTATTCCTGTTACGGGTCAAGAATTGTCTTTCACCCCCTTGTCGAGAACGTGAATCCGCACGTACCAAAGGTTGATGCATGATGCATAATCGTTGAGTTTCCGCGTTCGCTTACCTCCTTTCCTTCTTCAACACGTCCCGGGAAGTCGTGTACCCGTCAAAATTTCTGTTTCAAAGCGACATTCCAAGGTGCGAAAGGCACAGATACCCCATCCCTGAAATATTTATCGCAGAGAAAGGTGTTTGAAAATGTTTTTGGGTCAAGGGGACTAGCAAATTTGCCTCAGAATCTCGTCATATCTCTGTGAACGAGAGTGGCGCTCTAGGCCGTCAGGTGTCCAGAATGGAGCCGTGCCAGGGTAAGGTGGAGCTGATACTGTTTTTGTTAGGAGGAACAATCTTGAAAGATGCATCGATAGATGTGTCGAACCGGGACTATGGCCTAGTTGTGACAAATTGAGCCCTAGGAGGCAGCGTCAACAAGCTAATAAAATAGAAAATATTGATCAGAGGCACAGGGTATAACAAACTACAAAAGTACATATACAAAAAGAATACAAAGCAAAACCATACCAGAATCCATGCATATACTACGTCTCCTACCTATTCAACTTTTCCGTCTTGATCTCCCACATCCCATTCTTCCCTCTAGCAAGCCCAACCCAAACGACCCTCCTCTCCATACCCAACCAATCAACCCTCCTCACACCTTTTTGTATCTCTCTCAACTCCATTTCTCCAAACCCGCCCACCTGCGGAGGATCACCCATCATCTGGCCAATTAACCGACATCGATCCTTGAACGCCCTCGCGACCTCGTCTTTCCCCGTCGCACCAACTTTCCTCCCAGGCGACATAGGTGGGAACAACCCCATCCCTGGACTACCCGACATTGACGCTGACCGTAACGGCATGGCCATCTCCTCATTATAGAAATCTCTTTTTGATATCGGCGTCTGTAAGCTCTGCCAGAGCTGACTGACGACGTCCCAGACGGTGACACCGTTCGCTCGTGTCGCTTGCACGTCGACGTACCATGGAAGGCGGGGATGATATAGACGCATGTGTTGTGTCGGGGGATCGCACGCCATTTGTGCGTAATCGAGTTCATTGGGTTTACGTGGGAGTTGAAGGAAACTGAGGGAGTGACGAGGATCGAGACGTAGGTCTTGGGTGAGGGGAGGTGCAGATGGGGAAATGAGGTGTAGTAGTGCGTGGACGTTGCGTCTGTGAGGATCTGTAATTTCTGAAAAACTATTCAGCCAAAAGACGACAACAGAAAAAAAAGGAAGTTCAACACACCATTCACGTCAGATCGATGTCTCATTCCTGGGACTTTACTAAAGAAACCACCTTTGACCGAATAATCAGCTCTCCAATCTCGCGGACGCCTAACGACATCGCCGTCGCTATATTCAAACGCATTCAACCGATGCTCCTCTGCCAAATCGTGAAACTCGTAACTCGCTACTCTCCTCTCGGGCATGTCATACGCATGCATAACGCCGCCACCGAAAGAGTTGCTGCGTTTCATGGCAGACCTGTGCTGCTTGTCAGGCTTGCGTGAATGCGAGCGCTCGGCGCGGCCATGCCGTGAGTGCGAACGGTTCAGCGACAGTCCCTGAAATCCATCCAACAAATCCTCCTCGTCACGGGCTCTTCGTCGTGATTCCCTGCCTCGAAGCCTCATCTCCTCAACTTCTTCTTCAAAAGGATCACCAAACCCATTACCCCGTGACTCGTCTTCATAACGACGGTGGTGACTTTGCCTACTACGCGAGCGCCCGTGGCCGGGCTGTGCAAAATAGCTGCCACCAGAAGCAACGGGCTGTCCGCTTGCCGAGCGTTCAGCTGCAAAGTACGACCCTCCAGCTGGAGGCGCTGAATGCGGTACATCCCAACCTGAACGCTCAAGCTCTGGCGGACGCCATGCGAGACTCGAGAAACCAGCTTCAGGAACATAAGGAGATTGACGTGCATATGCGCTGGCGGGGGTCGCGGGCCAAAGAGGGTCTGAAGCAGGCGTAGAAGCACCCCACGACTGGCCAGGTGTGTGAAGCTCAACCGGGGGTGATGGTGGGTACTGAGCATAGGTCCATGGTGAAGGGTTAGGTGCGCTAGGCGGCGGCGGAGGTTGATATGCCCAAGGCGGCAGAGACGAAGAATTCAAGAACGGTGTACGACCTGCAGAAGCTGGAGCTCCCCATCCACCGTAATTGCTGTAAAAAATTGTTACTATAGCGAATGACACGTCAGCGACCAGATAACGCACGTTGAAGGACCCTGAAAGCCTGAATGAGCTGGAAAGGCGTCGAATAGCCCGCCGCTGCCACCAGCTTCATAACGTGCTCCAGCTGGAGGTGGTATCCCACTTCTTGGTACTTCAACGAAAGGCCCACGATTATCTCCGTCGAAATCCCAATCAATGGACCCGCTGTTAATACCCCAGTCAGATGCAGGCATAGAGAGTCAAAGCAGTAGATATCTGGAGAAAGATAGTGAGATAGTGATAGTCAGAAAGCAAGAGAGGCGGAGGAAGGTTTATTGAGCGTGCTCTGATCGATCGTGTCATTCGGACTCACACGTGGTGATACTTGTCCCTGCCGGTTCCCCCGTGCTTTGCTTTGCCCCTCCTCGGCACTTGTTTTACGTTTGTGCGATTGCAAGTCGTTCTTTGGGGTCGGAATTTCTATTCAATTCAACTCTTGAAGCGTGTTAGTCGAAACCTAACAATCGCGCCCCACGTTAGTACAGGATTAATGACACAAAAGCTGTAGATTTTGCCGTCAATGAATACCTGATAAAAATCGACATCTTTGCCCTGAAGCTCGAGGACATCACGGTTCGCAGCATTCTTATCACGTATCATATATCAAGTGGGTCACTTGAACGTCCATAGCTTCTCCTCACCTTCGCCTCACTATCTTCGTTGGTCGTCTTGGAACTTGCGGGCGTATTCAATCGGATAAAACTGTCCCCCTCGACTAATCTCCATCCAAGGCACCACTTCGAGTACTACAATGTCCCCAAACGACGACGCAGTGCAGTGACCCTCGCAGACACCCTCAAAACACAGCTCGATGTTTGGATGAAAGTTGACTTCGCTGACTAATCGTTTGATATCGGAATCCGGACTTGCCCGGCGCTTTTTCTTTTCTGAATCTATCCGCGCAATGCAATCGGTATTGTCAAGCGCCTCAGTCTGGAGGCCTCTGCTTCTACCCAAACATTCTTCTCGTGTCTACCGCAGAGAAATATCTACGCCCCCACCCTCAGGCGAACCTCCTGAAGTCACTGTTTTCTCTGGAACTTCTCGTCCGAGACCGTATCATGTTAAACATCCACCTCCTGCTCGTAGACGGGATCTTCCTCGAGTCAAGGTACGCAATTACGCGCACGAAGTTATCACGCAAAATGTTTACCTTCTTTCTGCAGAGTCGCTGGCCGATCGTACTAGCTTTCGCCGCAGCAGGCGTCGCAGGCTGGACCGCGTTCCTCATCTACGTAGCTAATCAAGAAAAACTATCCAGCTCTGTTTTCAAGCAAATCATGCGCTCTGTTCGAGATGATGAGAAATTAAAACAAGTTCTCGGTGATGCTATCCGACCTCAACCAGAGTGGTGGTTAAATGGTGACCCAAGGATTGTTGGTTCGGTGAGTGGTTGCGCTCGCAGTTGGAGCTACCGTTGGACCTCGCTCAACTTTCTTGGTAGATAAGCACCATGCAGGGGAGTGTAGATATCAGTTTTCGTATAAAAGGATCCAAAGGTGCGTGGTTCTTTCTTGCCTCCGATCTTGATGTTCATTCGGCCATGCAGGTTCCGGGACTCTTTACTTCACGAGCATACGAAAGGAGAAAGGTTCTCCATTTTCTATATGTGCGCTACGATACCTTTCTATAAAACGTATTTGCGACTCATGCATCTCTTTCCAGTACGGTTCAAAGTCATCGCAGACGACGGAACAGTTCTACTCATCGACTCCGATACACCTCATTGATCATTCTCCTTTGACGTTCTCGTAAGGCACGTTTTCCCCGCCAACTGTTCAACATGACCCAGGTGGACCCGGACACTGGTGGCATATACATGAAGAAAGGCGAACCGTGGTTGAATATGTTTAGTAGAGAATTGACTTATCTCTTTCGATGCAATACAGATGTGACTAACTTGAGCTCAGGTACGGCTATCAAAGCAGTAGTCTTGTATGTAACTGATTACATTACAAAAGCGTCCTTGAAAACTCACGTTGTGTTTTTACTGTATTTTGTCGACCTTTTCAAAGAATGCTGAGCTGATACAGGGTAATACGTCCAGCCAAGAAAAAAAGCACGTACGGTGATGACGAAGGTTGTTAATCTACTTACAACCAAAATGGAAATGGGTGCACCGATGGTGTGCATGTATCTGTTAGGCAATCCAGATCATTATACAGATCATGCTTTTGTTCCTTTCTATTGGCAGAATTTTATCACTGAAGCAAGGGGCTATTGGCATCCTGACGATCCACATACCTTGCAGGATAAAGTAGCGCTCACGAAAAAAAACGGAAGAGTTGTTGGTATGTCACCTGTTTACGATTACATTTATAGAGGTGATGCACTTGCCAACTTGTCGTTGTACGACTGGGCAAGACAATCGGAGCGGATTACCTTGAAGAGCGCCAGAAAAAAAGTCTAGCGGCGCAAAGCGCACCTCGCCCGATGAAATTGATCCTTTTGAGGCAAGCATACCCGATCTGTCGTTTGCATCAGACGACGATTGCTTGCCTGACTTGAATGGGTACGGCGAACCTGCCCTTGGAAACAATGAAGATCCCCCTGCTGTTGATATTGTGCCGCTACGTAAGTCTTGCTTTCGACTACACCCTTCCCATCCGTTGTATCAGACGCATGCCACGTATATGAGAAAACCTACGGAGTACGACATTGTAAATTTTGGCGGGGCCACTTAGGGGGCTCCTAGGGTCTGGGTAGGGGATAAATTAGA
>JH814994.1:5820-16599 GCA_000296255.1 Omphalotus olearius VT 653.13
CTGACCTTCGCGACCGCCTCCGAACAACCGTGGAATGAACAGACTACATTCGCGTTCTACTCGGCTACATATCTTATCACTCATCTTACACCCACCCCAACTGATCTCGCCCTCACTACTACCATGTGTGTTATTTCTCTGAAATCCTCTCGTCCCTCCTTCACACGATTAGCGTCCCTGATAATTGTTCCGCCGGATTGGTTTTTTTTTTTTCATGCTTTATGGGCAATTTTTAGCATAGCAGCGGTCACCTGCGCTTCAACGGATATTTTTACTGCGTTTGTTATGGTTTACAAGTTGCGAACGTTACATACGGCGTATGCTAAAACCAAAAGGTGTGTGTTGGGCTAATCATGTTTGTACGATGAGGAGGAACGAAGGGTTTGAATGTGTTGTGTAGATACTTACGCTGTTTCTGTGCTCTAGCCTTATTCGTCGTGTCTCGGTGAACACTCTGACTTGTGGACTCGTTACGTCGTCCGCAACATCTCTTATGATTATCCTGCTGTTTACTTCAGAGTCCGGTAAAGGAATTTATATCCTTCGTTCAATGATCTAGTACTCACACAGCACTTCTCTATTTCACAGGATTCACAATTCTCTTTGACATCCTCGGACGTTTATATACCCTCACCATCCTACTCAACCTGCTCGTCATCAAAGAGTACGAAGCATATTCAGGTACTACGGTTGAAGCAACTTCCGAAGATATCCAAGCTGTAACAACAGCAAGGATACCCCGTCGACTGTCTTACAGCCCAGGTTCAATACCATCGAGTCCCATAGGTAGGTGATGTACATGTGCTTCTCGTGCCTTGAGAATTGACAAAGTGTTCTAATTAAGGGGAAACACACACCACGTTCACAATACCACTCGAATTGGAGGTGACGGAGACGGAGTATAGCTCTTTAAGGGTCGAGGAACACCATCGTGTATGTGGTTTTTTCGTAGCTGGAAATCTCAACCCTTTGACGGAAACTATTCATAGTTATCTGAATCGATGAAGACGCCATCTAATCGCACTTCAACGTTATCGGTTCCTAAACCTTCAGGGAACGAGAACCCCGAGTCTACCGCGGTCTGAGCCTGACGGCACGACTTTCAATAATCGAAGCATTCATTATACTGTACGACGGACAATTGAACAATGCATTGAACGTGATGATACGTGAAAATGAAGCTCACCCGCTCTGAGGGCGTGCAAGACTCAACATTCAAATTCACCAAGCATTCCGTGCTGGACTTTGCAGTGTGTACATAATGCACTTTCGAGGCTATATCGCGACTGGTGTTTGCTAAGGAACTCAGAGAAACCAAGGTATTTAGGTCAGTCACGTGAGCGGTCTTGAGAGTTGCATCTCGTGTCAAGTCTATTCCTTGGTTTTTAAGCATTTCCGGGCCGGCACTCTTTCGCTCCTCCCTCCACTGACTCTCCTTCTTCTGACACTCCTTCTTCCACTCCGATTCCTTACTTCATATTTTCGACCGCAACCTTCAAAGCTGCGAAACTTTCAAAAATAACACTTCTTGCTCATCATTTACGATCAAACTCAAGCTCTGAATTTGTCGTCAATGTACCGCTCTGGCAACTTCTGGCATAATTAAGAGGTCAATCGCAGCAGCTGCAGCCATGCGTCTCTCAGAGGACCAAAAAAAAATCCGCACTTCCAGTTCTCGGGCAGTGTAACGGTGCCTTCGGCTTTGGACGGTCGAATCTCGCCGCGTTCAAGTCTCCGAATAGTCTCGAACGGCGGACCAGTGTATATGGAAGATGGAAGATGGAAGATGCAGTTCTGTCCATAGAGTACGGTCTCATAGTATCATTGGTACAGCGTATACTTACTGTCTTGTTGAAATAAGTATGTACTTCAAGTCCAGTAGTTCTCAGGCCATCAGGAATTTGCAGTGTACCCGTTATTGCCCTATAGGTAAAGTCAAGGGACGCTACAGGTCTGGTAAGACCTTACATGTGCTGATAGTTGGGTCTGATCAGGCTCTGGCATGTCTAGCGTCCCTTGACTTTACCTATAGGGCGTTAACAGGGACACTGCAAATTCCTGATGCACGGGCTAACCGCGCGCCCGTGAAGTCCTCATTCTGCCGTATTTGATCGGGGGGCTAGACGATGGATAGGAAAATAGAACCAGTTTTAATTTTTTTCGGTCCTCGACGCAGATTCATATCAGGGCCGCTCCGTTCATTTTCTGGTCCTCATTTGAGAAACTGAAGGTCATGTTATTGAGAATCTATCCTAGACTATATATTCGTTACGGTTATTTCAGCG
This sequence comes from Omphalotus olearius VT 653.13, assembly GCA_000296255.1. Taxonomy (NCBI): domain Eukaryota; kingdom Fungi; phylum Basidiomycota; class Agaricomycetes; order Agaricales; family Omphalotaceae; genus Omphalotus; species Omphalotus olearius. The sequence goes on from JH814994.1 coordinate 8,106, forward strand.
TCAGGCCAGTACTTACGTCATTCAAGTACTTATGGTAGGGGCGTAGGTAGGTTCAGCGTTTTCATCCACAACGCGGGTAGGTTGAGATTGAGATCCATATCATGAAGGGATGGGGGCTGTGTTCTCGGGGTATATCTGTATCACTTCGTAAACACTACAACAACTTTTTTTCCTCCCCTCCTCCCCTCCTCCCTCCTCCTCATGGTCACTGGCTGGAATTATCGACATTTGGCTAGCAACTTGAATGTCTCACCTCCACCATGGGCTCATCGACTGATCCGAGTGAGACAGTTCATTGGCGCTAGCAGGAGGGGATTGTTTTTCATTGGTGTAACTCTCTCCTTGCTCTTCACTCTGCTCATCGCTCATCCAAGGACTCGGGGTATGGGCCGAGACTTTGCTGGCCTAGGGAGTCAGAATGCCCAAACAACTGGTAGTAGTAAATACGGTTTCGGTCCTCCTACCTATAAAAAACTGCGACAATGGGAAGCAGACCTACCTCAGCATAACCTTGACCTACCGTTTCCTGAGGGACGAACAGGTCGTTACGTGAAGTTCTCTAACCAAATCAAGATGCTCGGGTGGAACAATGTTTTCAACGAGGTGTAAGTTCAAACGCTTCGCTCACCTGACGAAAACGAGTCAAATTCATTCCAACTCGATACAGATTAATGAATGCTCACCTTGCGTACGAATCCAAACGAGCGTATGTTTTTCAAGATTACGTTTGGAAGCCAGATTATTATGCCTGGCCCGAGTCCGAGTTTCTTGAATGGCCTCCTCGAACTCCAATAAACGCGATCATATCTGGGCCCACTGTTGGCGGGAACTGGGAACCCGGTGACAACGCTCCTCGCTCAATCAGCGAGAACTGGTTCGACGTCGTGTGTCCTGAAAAAGAGCGCCGAGTAATCAACACCCGTGATGTCAAGCCGCCTATTGAATGGCTCATGGGAGACGAGATCTTCAACACTTGGAAAAATTTACTTCTCTCTGCGCCAGAACGATGCATAGAAATCGTCGCTGCACCTCGAGAGGAAGATGGATATCCTCAGACTTTCGATCTTTGGCTGTGGGGTTCTGATCGTGTCCTCGCATTGTGGGATCCTTTCTCTCGTTCCGCTACCTCTCGGTTACTCGCCTCTTCACCTATCGTATCCAGCGCGGTCGATAGGAATGAATACCTTTTTCTCCCCCATGGCCCACGTCCCGCATACCCCACCTCTCGTAACCCATATGATCGAATGCTTGCGATACACATACGTCGGGGAGATTACAAAGACGCCTGTGTTGGTCTAGCGACATGGAACTCTACGTTCTACAGCTGGAACCTGCTCAAATTCCTCCCAGATCTATTTGTTCCTCCAGAGGGAGGCGGATGGGGATGGAACACTCCAGAGAACACGGAAAAATACATGGAGCACTGCCTACCAACGTTTGATGCGATCGTACAGAAGGTCAAAGATTCCAAGGCAGATTATATCAAAACCGGGTTGGAGAAGGGGGAAGAGATTCCCCGAACGCTTGACGTGCTATTTTTGTTGACGAACGAGAAGAGTGAGTGGTTGGAGCAGTTGAAGGATGCGTTGAGGAAGGATGGGTGGAATACGATTCGGTCGAGCAGGGATTTGACACTGGATCAAGAGCAAACGGATGTCAATATGGCTGTAGATATGGATATTGCTCGTAGGGCGGCTGTGTTCATCGGGAACGGGGTACGTCAGCTCGCAAGTGTTGTGATTGATATCATGATGACTTACCTCGTCTTTTCCGGGCCAGTGGTCCTCATTCACAAGCAACATTGTGCATAGACGGCTGGTCGATGGTAAAGAACCAATTAGCATTCGGTTTTATTGATATTTATCTGGGTTGGCTGATGAGTTCAAAATTTGAGATTTATATACCACTGCATCATAGCTTGCGACTTATGGGAGATACAATATATTGAATGGGTTCGCGGCTCATCATCAAATAGAGCCTGAGATAGAGATTGTGTAGAGAGGAGTGAAGTCTAGTGAAGTACGCTGTCACATCAGTTGATTGCCAGCGACTTGATAGCTCACCTCAATCCTAGATCCTTTCTCCTTTCTATCTCTGGTCTATCCTGAGCGCCATTCGAGGAAAGGTTTGCAATGCACGCCCAAAACGTAGCGGAATCCCTCCCATGCCATTGTATTTTGATACATTCTTGCTACAATTTGAGGCGTAGAAGCCAAAATAGACCTGCGCTGAGATGATTTACGATGAGAAAGGGATGACTTTCTCACGCATCCTCCGAGTCATTATAATTTATCAAGCACAGTACTAGCTCAAAGAGAGGCTAGAGCCCTATCAAAGTTTCGTCAAAGTCGTTGCATCTGGACTTTTGAACATCCTTTAGTTCGTGTTCTGCTCCATTCGTCCGCCGTAAATTGCGAAAGATCGTGGCGTGACGCCCCGCCGAGATTAGATAACAAATTTTAGCGCCGCGACCCCGAAAAACTCGTGCGAAAACTTTACACAGCCTCACCGGAATTGCCACCCACACCTCCACCTCCCGCGCAGCACCCGAGGCCACCTGAAAGAGTCTTCAAGACATACATATGGAAGAGGAATTCTACATAAATTTCCGGTATTCTACCACCTCCGGCTATGTACCTCGAATGGCCGAAAACCTAAAGCTCCATCAGCACGAGAAATCTTGGCCAGCGGTTGAAGAATTCGGGGATCTGATCATGATGCGTGATGTGCCGCAATCAAGTATGTGCTGTACAGGATCTACTTGTCATAAGTATGTCCTCTATATGACGGCTCTCACACACACTTCTTTTTAGAAAATCAGAAAACAAACCCGCGACATTGATTCTGTCCAACAACCACTGGGACTTCGGGAGACACGCCCAGACGCGCCCCCATCTCAATGTTTTGATTGCAATTAATCATGACACTACATGTCTGCTACATGTACAAGTACATAGATAGCAGGGGTACACGGTATGTATGTGTCAACATTTCAACATTTCGCGTCAGAATGAGAATGAAATGACGACTATGTAGCGCTCTCACCTCCCCTCCCTCCTTCGTGACATCGCTGCCCCTGGCCTATATTTCGTCCAACAACCCCGAGTCAGCCCGAGTCGCGCCTATGTACGTCTCGTCACTCCCACCATATCATGCCTGCTCGTTGCTGTTTCAATGCGGCTTGAAAGCGATCTCTTGTTGAATACACCCGCGGTCCTGGTTGAGCCTGAAGCGCTGACTGTGTTACGGGCACTTATGATTTTATGTACTTAAAATAACTAGGGCGCAGCCGACAGTCGTTCGTAAGTACTGCTTTAAAGTACGACAAGCGCAACGCTCCAGGATCCCGTGTCCGTCAAGTCAGACACACTTCAAGGCCGTATCGAACAACGTTATCGAAGATCTAAAATTTTCATTAATAACGAGGAATGAGAGCTAAAAGGGGAGTAAGGACCTACGTGGACGAGGAGCTTAGGGTAGATGATGGTGTTGAGAATCGTATCCTAGGGTGTGTATCGTCGCATTGGCTTGGGCCTGAGGCTGACCTGAGTTTCGAGCTTAGATGCCCGTCCCAGGTTTTCGGTAAGTCAATCAGAGTGTAAGAGAAAAGTAAGACGCAGACTTACCCTGTGTCACAAGCATTCTCTGGTACATACCCCGACACTGTCGATAAAAAGACCGGCGCTGAAAAAATTTAAAACCGGCTTGGCGGAGAAGCGCCTCTGTTAGAGTTTCTAGCATTTTACAAGGGGGTATTCCACTTGGGGCATCCTGCGTGACTCGTGGTTCCCAGCTGGTAAGTTGAAGCTGTGAACCTTGGTCAATATCTTCAAGGGGAAAATGCATTCGTTTCAGTTTTTGCCCTGGGGGGGCTTGCGAGGTCCAGTCATTAGACAGAAGTAGTTCCAGGGCCCTTTGTCCGGATTTGTCTTTATCTGTCATCACGTAAACCACAGCTTTATCCGACGAAGATGTTTTAAGCTCCAGCCCAAGTCTTCCATTGGTATCTATATCACTCATATAGTATGGCTTGGGGTTGATGACCGGTTCTGTTCATTTGGGAAGATTTAGAACAAAAGCGAAGATAGACCAAGGGGCTGACTGACTGAATTCCTGGTGGTTGATGGGCTTTTCTGTTTGATTGGGAATATTTAGAACAAAAGTGAAGATAGACCAAGGGGCTGACTGACTGAAGATGGCGGGAACAGCGGACTGACTGAATTTCTGGTGGTTGATGGGTTTTTCTGTTTGATTGGGAATATTTAGAACAAAAGTGAAGATAGACTAGGAGGGAGCTGACTGAGAGAAAAATAAAGACGCATACGTACTGCTTACTTCGACTTTTGAAAACGGCAAGTCAATGAGAGTGTAAGAGAAAAGTAAGACACAGACTTACGCGCACTCATGATTGGTCCTGCCATGGCGTTACACTGCTCAGTTAAAGTCTCTCCGGCAACTTGAAGATTGAAGAAGGCGAGAAGTTCCACTGTTAACTTGCTTAGCATTTCACATGGTCCGTCTTCTCCCGCGGGCATCGTGAGTACTTCTGGTTCCCCGTGGCGTAGATTCCGTAATTTTCGGCCAATAACTTGAAGTGGAATTGTGTTTGGCCTTGGGCCGCCTCCTTCGATTCTCTCCCACTTTTGGAAGAGGGCAAGAGGCGCAACACTCAGGAAGTAACTCCCCTCGTGTCGAGTCAACACGTACATCGAAACGCCTTCAGCCCGAGGGGTCATAAGCAACAGCCCAATACTCTTCCCAGTACTTCCATCTTCAAAGATATCCACCCTACAGCAGCCGTTTTCTGTCCGATTTGGAAACCTTAGAACACAAAGTGGAAATAGACCAGGAAGAAGCTGACTGACCGGAGTTGGTTGTACAAAAAGGGGAAATATGCAACGGGGAATCTAGCTGACGGCGGTTGACGGCCGGTCCTGTTCACCCGGGAAAACTAGAACAAAAGCTAACATAGACTAGGAGGAAGCTGACTGACTGAATTTCTGGCGGTTGACGATCTGTTCTGTTTGATGGGGAAAATTTAGAACAAAAGCGAAGATAGAACAAGGGGCTGACTGACTGAAGGTGGCGGGGACAGCGGAAGCAGAATCACTGACAGTGAGAGCCGCAAGTAAAGCAGACAGAAAGATAGAAATGAAATGCATCTGTTGATATGAACATCAGCAGGCACTGAAGGAGAAGAAATGAGAGACTGACGATGGTGGTGAGTGACGTCCAGCGTGTGAGGGAACGTTGTGCTCGAGCACCTGTCTTATATACCATTCTCATATCCCGGGTCCCCCCGTGCGTAGGTCGGGCGGAGGAGGTCGGGCGGATCTAGGTTTCCCTCAAGGCGGCGGCACCGCCCAAGGTCATGACAAAGTTCGCGCCGGCTGTGCTCTGCTGTGCTCCTCTATGGGCCAGCCCGTGATACATACCCAATGAAAACCTGCAACGAGTCGCCCGATCCGACAATATTACGAGTTTGAAACTTGAAAATGAGAGCGTGCACCAGTGCAGGCCTGTGCAGTATCCTGGATTTCGGTTAAGTACGGATTGCCGTTGTGTCGTTGTTGCGTAGGGAGGGCGGATTAGGGTTTCATTGGCTACATAGACCCCTCAAGGCCGCACCGCACCGTCCTGGATGAAAGGCTCGTGGTATTCTTCGAATTAAGTTTTGAGGGCTACTGTACTACAACGAGATTTTCGAGTTCTGGTAGATACATACCTAGATAATAGATATCACTTCATTGACTGAGGAAGGCAACAAAAAAACTCACAAACAGCATACTAGTGTCATCGCAACATGCAACACGCAGTAGTACAGATCAACCGGGCAAGTCAAGCGAAAGAATAAAAATAGAATGATATTTCGGTAGCTCCAACGGTTAGTCTCAGTTAGTCTCCCCTGACTCCTGAGCTATGGGCAAGCCTTCGCTTATCAGACCAACAATCCACGATGTATGTAGCAGTGCCAAGCTGTCTTGGAATACACCACAGTTAGTTGAAATTGTAAGAATTCAGGGAAAATTTCATTAGAAATAAGCTGCCTACGGGTAACGGCCCCCCTCGAGCATCTGTTTTGACTGATTCTTCTCCACCAGCGTCTGCGGGAGCTACGGTGGGGCCATGGCCGATTGCCCGCTCGCCGACTCGGTGCCAGCACATTCTGAATCTCTTGAATATTTCAGAGAATTCTTGGAAAAGATATAGAATATCATGTACGTACGCACCTACTTACATGCATGACGCACGATTTTCAAAGCCTCCTTCCCGCAAGTGGAGAAAGCCAGGTTGATCCTTGATTCAGGTACATAGTATTTACTGCCAAGGTCCAGAGTATCATGTTGTAGGGTTCCGCCCTCTTCCGCCTGGTTCTGCTCTGCCAGACTGCCACCCTAGGCCACGCTGCGCCACGACAGCAGGTGTAAATTAGCCGCTAGTATGTCGTACCTGGACCTGATCATGATGTCAACGCTGCTCCCAAACCATTTGATAATCGACGCAGCTCCCGACAAGCACATTACTTATCGAATTCAGTGACAGCAAATATGGTATCATACATACATCCATACCTCGTACCCCCCTCGTCAATGTATGTACAATTTGTACAATTCCATTCTATCGAGACGTCATCTGCGGGGGAATAAGAAATAAATATAAGTTCCCCCCCTCCTCCCAATTGAACCCATCACAACTGGACCCCGTCGTCCCCCGTGCGGTAGGTCAGGCGGAGGGGGTCGGGTGGATCTGAGCTGATCTGGGTTTCCCTCCAACCGCACCGCCCAAGCTCATGACAAAGTTCGCAACCGGCATGATACGACCAGCCCGTGATACCCAGCGAAAACCTGCAACCCCAACGAGTTCGAAACTTGAAAATGAGAGCCTGAGGCTGCACCAGTGCAGGCCTGTGCAGGCGCCGTAAGCTAACCCCAGAAGAACCCAGACCGCCCTAAGCTCGCCCTAACAGTGCCCTAACCTACAGTAGCATGCCATGCCAAAAGTCGTCGGACTCATCGAACTCGTGCCTGGCGCTCCATTTAAATAAAAAACGTCAGTGACGCTTAACGCTCAAGCCCCGCACTAAACCGACACCAGACACAAACCTTCCTTCCGCAAAATTCCCTCCAGTCCCTCAAGGCCTCTCAAGTGGTTCTGGCCCTTCGGATTCCTCACCGTGGGTTTTGAATCCGTCACTCGGCTGAGTGCTGAGCTGTGCTGAGCCAAGAACTGAAGGACCTGAAGGAGGGGCGATCGACTGCGATCGATGGGCCCTGAAATTTGGAAATTACGGTACATACTCTGAGTGTGCCTCACTGCTGCTCAGCGTCTCGACGTTTTTTTTTTGTTTTTTTTTTGTTTTTGTTTTTTTGGACACAGTGCACTGACAAGTGACGCACAAAGCACCCTTCACCTTCAGAAAGTTCAAGTTCAAGTGTACATCAAGCGTACAATCCAGGGGCCCTCACCGGCTCCAGGCAGGAACCCTTTTTTTATTTATTTCGGAAGTATATATGTAGAAGCGCTCACAAGCGCTCGTGCCAAGTTAACGTGTAGAGTAGGCGCTGGTAGGCGCGTAACACCAGATGATGGGCTTTCTATGTAAACTTGACTGGTAATTACATGAACGAAAGATATATATACAATGGAGCTTACCAGTCATGTATGGTGAAAGCCGATCTCCAATACTCGGAACGTATAATGGAGGGACATCCTTACCAGTACATACTTACCATCAGAATTGTGAACTAAAAAAGGCTTCAAGGAGGTTAGAGGGTTTAGGGCAGTCCACGGATGGTAACAATCTCATGTGCTTGTCCAGTATTAGCGCTACAGTGTAGTGGGTTACGTGCATATTACATTTCTTAATATTATTATGTCTTCCGCCTTCAGGGTTCGATACGGTTCGCTGCGGATAGTTTTAGTACGTGCGCCGAAGTTCTCGTGACATTATTCTTTATTACGCGAGTAGCCGGCATTGGTAATGTGCAGTTACCATTGCCGAATGGTGAGCATCCCTCTCCATACACGACTAGTAAGCTCCAGTGCGTATATATCTTTGCTTCACTGGTGATTACCATTAAATCTATATAATTATAAGGGTATGCCCTGCGCGTAAAAGGCTGCGCGTTTTACTACAGGGCCATTCGGGGGACCGGGTAAGCCTTTCTAGCCTTTTGACAAGTCCCGAGTAAAAATTTTCTTATCTATGCAACAGCTTTTTTTTTTTCCAAATGGCCATTTTTGGCTTGGAAGCAAGGAAGGGGCCGTAGTTATTTTGTGTGGGCGTTGTCAGTGTGTGGGTAAGTACTTACTTTCTTTAGTGTATCTTAGTGAAACAGTCTATCTGAACATATGCCATTTGTGCCATTTGCTTATTTCATACGGTACTGATGCATATGTTACATAGATAGATAGATAGATAGATAGATATGGGCGGCTGGAGAACAGTTGAAAACTTTTTGGGCATTTTGCGTTTCTCTACCCTCCCCCCCCC
>JH814995.1:0-17509 GCA_000296255.1 Omphalotus olearius VT 653.13
ACCATCCACAGTCAGACTCGTACCATCGCAATAAGAATAGATACACAGTAAAGACAGAAAAAGCATAGAATTATAGCGATTGAACCCTCAAAGCAGAAGGTATGTTACAATCAGGATGAAGAGGCGGATCAAGGCCTGCGGATCCGCATGCTTTGATTAGCTGTTCGCGAAGAATATCACAGTGATGTTGCTGGACTAAACATAGACGAGGTACAGTGAGCTCATCATGAAAGAGGTAAAGGACCGATGACAGATGCGTACGCGAACAAGGCCAGAGAGCATTCATCACGTCGACAGGGACAATGATGGACTTGGCTAGATCCAGGGCATTGATGAGAGAACGATCGTTATGGAACAGCATGAGACAACTGCAGACAAGGGAATGGAAAAGAATGAGATAAAGACATTTGGAATGGAAGGTTCTGAAAATGGTACTTGCATTGAAAGCTGATTCGAGAACCACGTAGCTTGGAATGGTCGTCTGGTAAGTTGGTGTCCTTGAAGATCCGATATGTCTTGTATTCCGAGTTTGACGCGTTTAATGACCTGATCTTGGTGGTAAACTTGTCACGGCGATTAGCAACTGCGGCCCTTGTGACGTTCAGCATGGAAGGGGTGGTAGGACTTACTCCAGTCCTGGGCCTGTCTGCGATTGAAGATTCGGCTTCTGCTGGACAAGCCTTGTAAGCTGCAGGTGGTTGTGAGGATTTGCGAGCAACCTACTCATTCGAAGATATGACAGACCTGCGAAGGACTTGCGTTATAGTAATGCGTATACTGGGGGTTGGGAAGGTTAGCGTCAGTCATTGAATAAATGGAGCTACAATATAGATAACCCACTTATAAATGTACTCTCTCGTCATGTAAATGAGCGAGGTGTCGAGGTTACAGACATGCATATCGAGGCAGTCCTGGAGCAACTGACTTTCACTCCATGCCTCTTGAGCGAGCTCAGCTTGATCTTCTTCAGAGACAGGATCGATTAAAAGGCGACAGCTGTAATTCCAAAGAAGCATGCTTCGGCAGTACAATGCCCAAACAGAGTCTTTAGTCGAATGAGAATCGGCCGAGCGATATATGGGCGACATGCGATCCACAACTTCACCTGGAAATAGTAAGGCGAACTAAATAGCAGTGAGGGATTAATTACATGTTTTCTTGCAGCGGCAACGGGGTGAAGCACGTACATTGCTTGGATCACTCAAATAGAGAGCGGGACACTCGCGTTCAAATGCGGCGCATTGGGCGTTATATGTTGCGATAAGGCCGACGGCACACCAACAGAGCCTTCGACACTCTTCGTCGCGAATTTGTACGTCCGTCCAGGAGGAGTCCCATGGAAGAGGATAGGACCATGATGTGTAGGGGTCAGGTGGATGTGCGGCGTCCACAGGTATGCAGTCACACTTCCTGTCGCGGTCATCAGGGCCGGGAGCGGCTCGGCTGCATGGTACGCCGCCTTGGGGATAAACATCTGCGTCAGGGTCGCTACTATCGATAGTGGTAAGGCCGAGCTGATGAATAATGTTGTCAAGGAGAAGAAGAGAACGAGCGACACGGTCCGGATTGTATTGGGGGTGAACAGACATCTCAAAAAGCGTCAATATCTACCAAAAGACAAGAGATTAGGAGGTGTACAGACGTAGAGGTTCTAATGCAAAGACTGACCAGAGCAGCTTCAGCCAAAGTAGCATCAACCCAGTCAGAACGCCAAGCTGCCTCCAGAGCGCCTTGGGCAGACTCCCGGAACATCAAAGCCCGGTCCCGGCCTTCCGGACCACCTTCCGCCTGGCTGGACTTCATAAGGGTGGCCAGTGACAAGGCAGAAAGAATAAATGCGGGCTGAATGTTGTAGCGATCTTCGGGGTGATATAATATCTCCAAGAAGTATTCCACGTTGAGAAAAGACAGCCAATGGCCGGTGTCAGAGAAGCTACGCGGCGTCAAACCGGGTAGCAGAATGATGGGCGGGGTACTTACAGGTATTGTATACTAGAAGCAATGTCCTGTATCCTGGTGGTTCAGGTGAGTGGATGTAACTGAGTGGAGAGGTCATGGACAGTACTGACGGCCAAGAAACAAGAAATTCGTTCCACCATTGCCTCTGCTGCGTCTCCACTTTAGGCGAAGGGGGCATAGGAAACTTGGTATGGATCGCCCGTTGAGGCGAATGAATGACGTTCATGTCAAGTTGTCGAGGATAGGATGCTTTGTATGGCACTTGGTCATACGCATAAGGCAGAAATCTTCGTGTTGTAGGGGACTGTTCAGGCTGATAAGAGATGAGTTTTATGTTCTGTAGCTTCAAAGCGCGATTAAATACCTTCACAAGCAAAGGCTCTTCAGTAGATATCCGCAACCCAGTTGGCGAAACAGGGGAATGAGAACCTTGGTACGAAGTAGGAACGTCCTGTAAATGATCGGTATGCCTGGTCAATGACGGAGAGCGCTTCGAGTCTGCCATATTCTCCTTGAGTTTGGATGGAGCAGAGTCCCGCGTATCTGAGGCACGATCTACAGCGGCCTTCTTGCGTTTCGATGGAGGAGGAGCAGACCCGTCTGCTGGCCGCTTTTTACATGACCGTTGTCGGGTCCCAGGACGCTTATCTGGACCTCTTCGTTTTGGTACAGCATCATACTCGCATACGTTAGATCGTCGGACGCAGTTGTTGCATACGGGTCTTGTAGAGTCACACCGTATTTTGCGACTACGGCTGAAGGGAGACAAATTGTTAGCATCCCGTTAAAAAGGCTTAATGAAAAGAACACTCGTATAATGAAGGAGAACATACCACTGGCGACAAGCTATGACAACAGTAGATATCTCCTTTCGATCTCGCGGACGATTCGAGGGTATAGTAGTGGAAGTTTCTGGACGTTCGCCAGCGGACACCGGGGTAGGACGATGATCCCCGTCGATAGACATACTTCCACTCGGCCGGGTATATGTTGGGTCATGAGATTGTCCACCAGACAACCGTCGTTCAGAAGAGGTATACCTAAATTCAACAATCTCGCCTGCTTGAGCAGGATGTGAGAGACGCGGATTCACCGGCGAATGAGAGAGGTATTGAGTTCCAAGTTGGTTACGAGCTGGAATCGAGAAATTGGAAGAAAACGTGACGTGCTGGCCGCTTGGATTCGGGGTTTCTAGTGTAGTATCAATTAGCGGTGGTTGTTGCACGATTAGTGTCGATGTCGACGGGTAGTCAAATTGTGCGGCCAGTATACTTGCGGCATCTTGAATGTCAACTTGATCAGGATACCGGACTTTATTGGACGGAAGCAGATGAGAACTTTGAAAATGGGATAAAACGCATCGGTAACAACTCACAATCGCTGCCGTGGGGGCGTGGAAACTGAGCTCCAAAGACTGGAGAATGGAGACCAGAGCCCTCCTCGCTGGACTGAGGACCTTCCTCGCTCATAGGTGGCTGCTGAAAGGGTGAATAGACGTCGCTGTTGAGACTTGCGACCATGGTGGTATGAAAAATGCGAGTTGCAAAGGGTGTGCCGAATGGTCTAGGTCAGGGCGTAGGCCACGCGAGATAGTAGAAGGGGTAAAGATTTCGTGCCCACGGTGACAAGCTCCACCCAGAGATGCTTGATACCTTCTGAGGGTGATAGAACCGAAGATAAGAAGATCAGCTAAACATATGTTTTAACGGAATGACAGGTGAAGAGCACGGTGAAGAAGAAAAGATGGAAAGTGCTGGTGAAGCTTTGAAGAATAGAAAGCTCGTATTCAACCGTGGATAACTTGGCTCAACGCATGTAAGCAGCATTGAATCCTGGAAGCCAATGAGCGAACCGGCCAACTCCGGCGAAACGGGGAGATGTCGGGAAGATTTCAGAAAAAATTGCAAAACATAACTCCATCCGGAACGAGAATGCCACATGTTTGTTGATTCCTACCAAATTTGGGCTAAAACTCCCGTGAACGGCGAGCCATTCTTTCGGGTGGTACCTGCACCTGCTCACGTGCTCGTCAGATACAGTAAATCTAGCCTATTTAATTCTTGAATTGTCCCACATATCCAGCCTACCCTTTTGTTCCCTCGACGATAAGATGTCCAATATCAATTGCCTTCCCTTCTCATGGTCCAAAACATTCGAACCATACAAATCAGGTTTGACGGCGCTCGCAGGAAGGCTATACCTACTCCTGCAGCCTGCAGTACTTCACTAAAGCTTTGACACTCCAGGACAAGCGAATGTATAGTACTGAACGTAAGCCAGTCTTCTGTGACCAAGTGTCTAGGCCCTGTGTTTATGAACCAGCTTCAGCCTTACCTCTGAGTCAAGTGATGCAATACATACTGTATAGTCGGCGGTTCTTTCATCACTTATCCCAGTGTCTGTTCCGACTTGCTAGGGCCCCACCGCTGCGCCATGCTTATTCCAGCCCTTTGTTGGCGTCGAGTTAATAGCATCGAACCCGTGGCCGCTTTTTCAAATGTGCATTGAACGATCGAAAAAGGTGAATGTTATCTCTTCTCACTGACCAATTTCTAAAGTTAACTTTCATACTATGTATGGCCCAGGTGCGACCATTATCGCAGTCTTTCGTGCCTAAGATCCTTGGACTTGGAATGTCCCCCCCTGCTCTGGAGACAGGCCTCAAGCCCGGCTGGATCCTGTCTACATAGGTACTTCCAGTTTTAGCTCAACAGGTCGCCTCTTATGCCCCCGTCTTCCCACTACATAGTTAGATCCTTTGACCCTGTATCAATAATGTCGTAAGTATCATGCTTCTTAAACTCAAGCTCAACGCTGACTGAAGGTGCATTCACGCCCCGTCGCAGAATGGGAAATACAGTATGTATATCAAGAAAACCTCTTAAGGATATTGGCTCTACAAAGCATACGAACTCTCCGTTTCGGAAATCGCGATTGAATGTGTCAAAACTACTGGCGCTCTGAATCAGAATATTGAATCCCGAATTATCGCTTGTCGGAGTGTGGATTACTTTTATGGGTCCCATCAGCATCTCTTAGGCCTCTGTTCCTCATGGAGCACCCCGTGTGCTCAATATGTACAACCTACCTTGATATGCGCTTCCGAGTAGCGAGTGCGTGAACGATTCCGGGGACCGGATGAACAACCCATACGTATCGTGGGTGAAGAGACTTCTCCGTCTGAGTGGCCCTCAGTGTATAAGAGAACGGGATATATACCGTTTTTCATCGATATCCCGAGTCAGCTACTTATCATGATATATAAAGCCAAGGTTTATATCATTGTCAATATCGTCCCTCCCCCCATACACAAAACCTCCCTATCGATAATCCAAATAAACCCCTCGCAGCCCTGGAGATCCGCGAAACGGGATACATATGTATCTGTATCTGTATCGGATAAAGTGAGCAAAAAAAAAAAAAAGGAAGTTCTCTTCGATTCGAAACCTCTGCCGCTTTTGCCGTCGTTGAAGAATAATCCGAAGTTCGCTCATTGTTTTTGCCGAGAGCTAGAATGCTAGAATATGCATATGCTGTATGCTGCTGTCTGTTACATACTCCATGTCTTGCAGCCCGAAGTAAAAACGACTCGGAGTTCCTGAGATTGCGTGGACTGCGTGGACTGACCACTCCGAGTCCGAATCCGAATCTGTAGGCAAGTCAGAACCCGCAGGATGATTACACTCTTTTTACAGGTCCTCAAGGTGAATATCAGTAAACACTCTTTAGAAATAGGAATACGGACGTACTTACAATAATATGCACGTATGAAAAAAAAAAAGTCATCGCTCGCGGCTCAGCGCTCAGGCTCGGAGGTTCGGAGGTTCGGAGGTTCGGAGGTTCGGATGTTGAGTCCGGTCTAGACAAAACATATGCATTACCAATGACAAAAGGTATGTAACCGGGAATTTTTTTTTTTCTAAAAAAACCCAGCGAGGGCCTCCAGACTCCTCCCGAGGAAGAATTGGCCCAAGACTGTAGACACAAATGGTAAACGCAGGGCAGGGCAAGGGGAGGGGAGGCAAAGGCAAAGGCAAAGGTAAGGGGTACTTGCATTACATGAATAATAATTAATAAATGGTTATATCGTGGCTATCATAACCTAGTATACTAAGTCTGTATGTATGTATGTATGTATGGATGGTTTTACGATCTCATATGACCCCGGGGGTGGGGTTCTAATAAATGCTTGTGTGCGTCTCCCACCACCACTCCTAATTCGACTGCGACTTTGGAGTAACGAGTTTAACAGTGCGGTGGTATGTAGTTGTACCATATGAGTGATACTTAGGATCGGATTATGTAGTTGCGTACGCGTACTACTCGGGGCCGCCTTCATTGATCGTGAGTTAAAGCCTGAGGCGCCTGAGGCGCCTGAGGGTGGGGTGGGGAAGAGTGGTGGTAGTGGGTTCAACCTTGTCCCTGTCGAGGCTGTGAGTCTCGTGTAAATCTCTTTATTCTTGAAAGCCCTGCAGTGCGGTGCGGTGCGGTGGACACGCTCAGGTGTTCATACATATACATGTATGTATGTATGTATGTCCGAGTCAATGAGATTCAAAAATGTTCAAAGCCCCCCTCAAGTTCCGTATGATACATATGAATGAACTTGAAAGGCTCGAGGCTGATTGAATTGATGAGATTGTTGTTAAACGCATGGATGATTGACTCGGACAAGGATGGATGTAATGTGTGTATGTACTTAGGTATCACAATTTCTAAATTCATCTTGTTCAATGTCAGTATTACTAGTAATAGGAATAGGAATAGGAATACTGAATACTTAATACACACACCACGCAACTTGACCTTGCAACTCTTTTTTTCAAGACATCTGCCATACCTTTGTTTGACAATTCAACTTGAACGTGGTTTACTTTCACCTTGGACTTTCAGAAGGGAGTCACGGAGTCGTCGGAGTTCCCGAGTTCCCGTTAAGACTCGCAAATGAGCACCTGGAAACTTATACATACTACCTTCATACTATGTAGGTAACACCCAGCTGGCACTTCACCTCTTTTGTCTATTAGCCATGGTCATTCTTTCGTAGTAGTATCAAATCGTATCCGAGTCGAAACCTCGCTCAATTGGACTCTCCAAGTGGTGAACCGCGGTCAGCAATTATTTGACAAACGTTAACTTGAACTTCGACGCTGAGTATGTAGGACTTTTCGCTTATCAATTGTCAAATGGTATGATAGCTTATCCATATCAAAGTGATGACACCAGATATGTAGAAAAAGAACTCGAAGGAAAAGACATGAATGAAAAATGAAATAAGAATCAGTCCACGTTGATTCTGGTGATATCATGAAGCGAGCGATGAAGTGATAAACAGAAGTAAAATTACATATCAAGGTGTTTCGCGTTAGGCCTAGTCAAGTAAGTCCTCAAGTAGATTCGGCATTTAGAAACCTCATTGCTAAATTCCACACCTATTATTTATACCCTGTATGTGAACAACGCTGATTCCTATTTTACTGTAGGTAAGTGCGAGCCTTAAGCTTAAGTATGTAGTATCAATAGCCACCTATCCACCTATCAGATTCTATTAAAGAAAGGAAGAAAGGAAGGAAGGAAGGAAGGAAAATGACAGACGACACGACACATCGCCCGAACTGGTCGGGGTGAGCAGATTTTATGGGAAGTTATCATTCTGTCGACTACTATTGAAGGTATGTATTTATGAGACCAACCCTTTCAATGAAATGAAGTATGTATGTACTGTACATACAATGTACATACTTGGAAGTTCAACATTCCACCGCCACTATCAGGATAAGATTCGTGAAGATATGGACCCACCCTTATAGATTACAGTTCAAGAATTCAGAGGGATGGATGTATCATAAGTTTGATCATTTTAGAAAGCTTATAGCCATAAGTATCACTGTCTAACATACTTACGGAGGAGCTTTTGACATAAATTGAAATCCAAGTGTTGACATTGACGCGTTGACGTTGAGGCCTTGAGGCCTGAGGAGTGTCCATACATATCATTCCCGAAGTTACCCATCAGCTCAAAATTCCAGGTCAGGTTCGTCTTCATGTGGGTGACTGTGCAGGTTATCAATGATAAGAGTGTCCGCAAATGTCATCGACGACGGACGTGCTTTTCGGGCCGGAATGAGATGACACATCCTCCGCGGTCCGAACGAAGAACTTCGGCCTCATCAGCACACGTGAAAGTCAGGTGCTACCGGTGATTGAATATTTGAAGCTCCGTCACATTTCTACACTGCCGATTGACCCTATTTCTCGGCAAGAAACAATTTGTTGTTCATTATTATGTTTGAACGTTGACGAGCGTTTCACGTCAACAAACTGTCCAGTGTCATCGTCGTTCAGATCATACGGTTCAAATTGACTCAAAGCTTCCAATTTGCAAAACTTAGCTTCAAACTTGAAAGCTTGACCTACTGTCCGATCGCAACTTGATAAGCTACGATAGGCTTCGATTCACCGAGTATTTCGCAGTGTTTTACATAGGTTAATTTTGAGCACGGAAAGATCGAGGAAACAAGAGAACATGCGGCATCAATGAGAAGTATAATTTCCTTCCAATTTTACTCGGAGCCTTGTTTGAGCCTTGAAGTATGTATGTGCCAACCTTCACCTGCCAATTTACGGTTCCGAGCAAGAAATCCATCGCAACCACGACAGTCGCGACGCAGCGCGACGCCCAGTAGCGCCCAGTCTAGAATTGGCATGTTAGGTTTATCAACACCGTTGCTCTGATTATTTGGAAATTATCGCCTGCATCAGTGATGTCAGGCAGAAACGAATTCCCTGTTTGGAAATTGAGCGGAATGATCTGCCCTAGTGACCTCAAAGTGACACAGCTTTTACGCACTAGCAATTAAATGATTTGCAAAGATCGGTTCGCGGAAAGGTTCCCGAGTTGCGTGTAGCGTTAATGCGTCCTCCGAGTCTGTAATGAATGTACAGAAAGTGAGTGAATTTTACAGTGCGGAACACACCGCAAAGAATTAGCTTGAGGAGAGACAAGTCGCAGAATGAAGCAAGAAAACATATGATGGGTAGAGCTCTACATATGCAGGCTAGGCTAGAGGCCAAGCCTCTCGCGAAGATCTTTCACAGTTAGGCGACATGTGTATCCGGGATTGTGCAGCCCCGCAAACGCGAATCGCTATGATTGAGCGATCAAAGCGGCGACCAAGTTGAGATGCCGTTCGCGGCACCGTCTCGTACGCATTTTTCACCGCAATCGATAGGTGTCTCTATCAGGCTACATCGCCGGTCTCTACCGGAAACAATCGAATATTTTTATATCGGGCTACATCGATACCTGATTAGTAGCTGTGATCCGGTCTCTACCGGTACAAGCATCCGAATTCAGACCAATTCGGGCTCTACCGGTACAGATTCCGACAAACGTTTGGCATGACTTCGGACGACTTGCTCCCGATCTTGTCCGCTACGTTGTCAAGGTGGAAGATTATCTCTACTCTTCTACTCATAATGTGTGTATCCAAGTATTGAATATTGAATGTTGAAACTTGGGTACGAATGCACTACATAAATACAATACTAACATTGTTGAAAGTCTTACAGCTGGCCATTCTTCCGTCTTTTTCCTTAGATGTACTCTCTACGCGTTTTTTCCAAAGTCATAATCATATTCGACTCCTGGTTCCTTCTTAAGGCTTGATTGGACCCTGATTGGTATTTTCCGAGTCGGCTTGTTTCAAGAGATCCCCCTAACCCCCTAATCTGCAGCTTTCAGACGGTATCCGAAAGACGCCGTACCAAGGAGCCCTGTTTCATTGCTTAGTAAGATAAACAGCATTTGTCTGTCCAACGCTCACCGATCACAGTGCAGCGAATACTAATAATCACTGAATGACTGATTAGCTTACTCAGCCAAGCACAACGGTGCATAGCCTGATAGTTGGAGGATGACTGATTCTGGCAGTGTAAGAAGTCGAAAGGCTGGAGATTCAAGCATATTCGTCTAGTATTCAAGAATGGAAAACCGAATTTCACGGTGATTTACGAGTCTTTTAGCACCTTTTAGCACCTGTTTCGCAACTGGGCTGCTCTGTGAGCTTTCTTCTTTTGGCTTTTTCAAAAAAAAAAAGCATATCAAACCGCGAGGCACCGCCTAAGATCGTTTAACTTAAGCGGTTGCCTCTGTTTAGTCAGCATCTCAGGTCGTTTCTGTTTTGTCGTGCCATGTGGATGTTCATAGTTTAAAGCGACAAGCATGGGTGCAGTCTATTCCAATTTCTCAAAACTTCGATGACATCTCCTTACGCAGACGCTTGTGGCAAGGCCAAAACTTCCTGTCGTCGCACTTCTCGCAATAGGAGGGACGCTCTCAAGCCTTCTACCCCGCACTTGAGAAGAGGAAAAGCGTGTTTAAATTGTCGGTAAGTACGAGTTCATTCATAGGAAGTTTGAGCTCCATTTGACGATCTTTCCATACGATTAGATTCCTGAAGATCGTACGTAAATTCCCTTCTCTGCATTCCCCCCCCCAAGACGCTAGTGTTGATACCAAGTGTCGACTCTCCAGAAATGCGACGGAATCAAACCTGTTTGTGGACCGTGTACACGTGTAGTCAAAGACGACCCATGCGAATATACAGATGGACCCTCTCGGACGGTTCGTCTGCAGCAGAAGATTACTGAGCTGCAAGCGCGTGTTGTGGAGTTGGAAGGAAGGGGTGCAGCACCTCTTATTTTCATGGAAGACTCGTATTCTTCTTCGTCCATTGAGGGTTCTTCTCCTCGACCTTCTGAATCCTTGAGCCGCAGCGGCTCTTCTGAATGCTCGGGAAATCCCTTTGCTGGTGCGTGGTGAAATCTTTTGGCATGAGAATCTGATCTTGACTCCGTCCCTTCGTAGGCTTGATACCGCTTCCACCTTTTGAAGAAATCGAGAGATCCTCGCATAATGTTAGTCCCGATGTCTTGGAACCACCTCTATCAGAACGACAGGCACTGTAAGTAAAACACCTCTGGGAAACCATTCTACAAATCGTTGACACTCCGTTATAGGCTTCACAGGTTTCTCCCACATAGCTCCCAATTCGGTTTTTTCCTTCATATCGAACGCTTTCGCTCTGCTGCGCTTTTAAATCTACCTTTGGGTAGCGTCGAAAGACCCTCGCCGGCTCTGATGAACTCTGTGTATCTTTGGGGAATCCACCTCGCAAAAAATCGAAACGAGATATGGACGTCTAATGAGGCGAGCTTTCTTCAGAGAGCTTTACGGGATGTCTCGGAGGAAGTGTCTTCTTCACGTGAATGCTCGCAGATTATGGATACCATTCAAGCTCAGATTTTACTCGCCAATTATTTTTTGCGAAATGGTCAATTCATGGAGGCAGATTTTCATACTAGCGGCGCGGTTTCGTTGGTTCTTTCTTATGGTCTTCATCGGTTACAACCTTGCGGATCGCGACAAGCCGATTCGAGCCCGAGTGTTGTTCTGGGTGTTTCGCCTGGATATGATTTACTCAATGATACTGTGAGGGAGGTGTTTCCGGGGCCTTCGAGAAATGTTCTAGATGATGGAGAGAGGATCAATGGATTCTGGACTGTGTTCTGCTTACAGCGGACGTTGATGATGACACTCCGTATTCCTACCAAATCTTTTGGAATCCTCGAGTGTTGTAAGGATATCAAGACACCTTGGCCGCTTGATATTGAAGACTATGATCGTTCGGTGCGTATCTATATATATATGGATTGTTTTGTCGTCGTGATTGATGTGGATATGCTTCAACGTCTTCAGGTAGCTGGTTCCCTCGAAGGGGCCCTTTGGGAATCAAGCCAGGGCTCAATAACGGCGTTACATGTGAAAGCATCTGTTTTGGTTCATAGGGCAGTTCATTTATGCTCTACGCTGAGAACAGGTGAGGGTGATGCTGTACTTGTTATGCGCGCGCGGGGATCTAACTGGTTGACCTAGCGACATCCGTACAAGAACAAGGCGAAGCAATCAAAGAATGCGTAGCACTCGATCGTCTAGTCCATCAGTTTCAATCAACACTTCCTGAACTTCCGCATTCTGAAACACAAAACAATCATGCGCATCCGGTTAATAAGGAGAAACGAGTCAAACTCATGCTTGTGCATGCTCTAACTCTTTGCGCGTACGTGAAGGTTCAGACAGCTTTCGCGTCCTGCGGTATGGTGAATACTCGTCACCACTATGTTGAAGCTGCGCTTTCCATGTTCTGGATTCTGAGCTCTATATACGTGGCTCAGGACACATTCCTCAATCCACTTGTCGGCACAGTATCGTTTATCGTGACTCAGGCTTTTGTAGATGAGATGAGGAAGATGGGAGACAGTACGTGCGCTACTGGTCCGAATTGGATACCTCATGATCGGGCTGGTGGAGTGCCAGAAGTTGCGGGTTTTGCGGTGTTTTCAGGGGAGCAGAGGGGGGTATTGAACTGTACCTCGGACTCGGCCTCGAAAGCGAAATTAAGGACCGTTGTGGAAGAGGGGCTAGCTACTATGACTATGCTTGCGAATGCTTGTCCGTTAATGAGTGAGTACTTTGGATATATCTCTTCCGCCTTCTCACTTAACGAGGTTTTTTTTTTTTTTTTTTCAGGATACCAACTTCGGAAGTTAGAGGCTATGTGTATTTGAGATATTGTGAATGTATGATAATTTCATCTTATATTTATTCCGTAACTATGATATTCGTATACCCTTATTGCCATCCCATACCAATTATGTAGGTGTACCATTTTTGCTTCTAGGGAGCGAATTAAAATTAAAACTCTGGAGTTATTATTCTTGTACACTTATTGTTATCCATACCAATTATGTCGAATATGTATATATGTATATGTGTATACTACCACTTTGCTTTTTGGAAGCGAATATAAATAAAACTTTGGAGACACTGTAGATTCCTTTGAACTCACTCTTAGCTCTGACCTCCAACAAAGCGTACGATTAAAAAATCATCCTGATTCGCGTTCGTGTTCAAAATGTTAAGATAGGTAGTGTACTTACACGGCCAAATGCCCCTATAATGAACACATCTTTATGGGTTTAGAATCAGCTGTAAGCGTCAAATTTTGCGGTTACTGAACAGCTTCCGGCGATCTACCCAACAACTCACGAAATGTCATAACATTACTTAGTAAGTAGTTACAAAAAGGTCAGTATGAACGAAAACCCATTCCCCGGGATCAAAGGGATTTGAAGAGGTATAGTAATCACCTATACAAGGCAACACCGGAGGGAAACCACTGGAAACGTAGGTAGGTAACGATCTAAACATATAGAAGAGGCATACCGTACCACCACGATGAATTAGAATTATTTAATGAGATTCATTAATAATTTCTTCGACCGTGTCCTCAAGTGATTCGTATACACTGGTCTTCTCTGAATGCTCCGGGGACCAACCGAGTTTTGCAAGTCGCTCCGCCTTACAGAACGTGCTGCTACCGGACATAAATGCGACTTTGTGAAAGTTGTCAGTATGTTACACAAATGAGATATGAATACAAACATGCTCACATAATCCCATGGAATCAAGCACGGCTTGTGGGAGAGGGTGCGATCCACTTCGAGGTACTACGCCACGCTTGTGTAAAGCCTAAGTGTGATGCAGAAGAATTGTGAGATGTCTTAACATTATTAAAAGAAAATCGGACTCACGTCTCCGATGGTGCTGGTAACTTCACCCATGTGTGCCAGGTTCTTCGAAACGACGAAGTCTGTTATGACAGACGTAAGAAAAGGACAAGGGAAAGAAGAAAACACCTAGTACAGAATCCATCTTCGCCTTCGTCAGCCGTGCCAGCGACAGCAGCTTTCAAAACTGTTGTAACGGCTGAAGCGACATCTTTGACGTGTATATCATTCATGACATTTCGGCCTGGTCCAACCGTACCCGCCTGTCCAGTTGCTTTCGCCATATTTACAATACCGCGATAACCGAGAGAAACCTTCTGTACACCTGTTGAAACCCTTTCGTCAGTACAATGCATCTAACTCCAGCAGTGGAACGACGATACCTGCTCCGATGCCTATTCATTTCATTTCGTTCCTCAGCGTATGTACAAGGATTACAACAGCGCAATGATAATCTCACCATAAATCTGACCTGGCATAACGACCATAGTGCGTACAGGAGCTTTCTTATCTTTGTTAGCATCGACGAGTCCTTGAAATGCGTCCTTGATCCTAGGATTAGGACATTCACTGAGTTTGAATTCTGTGTCCCGCCAGATCTTGTCGGGGGCCAAGAGTTCGCCATTTGCACCGTCAGCAACGACTGCGGTACCCAGCATGTGTATGTAGATAGGAGGGTTGTTGGGGTTGGCTTCACTTCGCTTGGTGAGTCCCTTCAAGGTCGCTGAAATGTTATTTTGTTTTGGTAATCAGCATGCGGGATAGAATGTGAGTGTAATCCGTGGACATACCACTCATACTCGGTACATCCATCGCAGCAGCGACGTTAATAACAACGTCAGCTTTAGAAGATTCCCCTTCGATAAGTGAAGTATCGTTAAGATCACCTTCGATAGGTGTAAGTTTCGGGTGAAGCTTCTGAAGCAGAGATATTTTCTCGTCTGTTGAATTTCGAATGAGAGCAACGATAGGGTAGTCAGGGAATTCCTTCGCGAGAGAAATCAAAAGATCTCCGCCAACGAACCCAGTAGCACCAAGGAAGAAAATCGAGAGCACGGACATCTTTTGTGTTACTTCTATAGACGAAGTTAGTCTTGCTTTTTATAATAAATGAATGAATTTTTTGAGGGACTGACAAATTCTTGCCTACTATCCGGGCCCGTGCTAGGACTCTGCAAATTGCATGAGCCGATGAACTGCGTCAGCGGTACGATATAGGAATTCAACAACGCAACAACGTCCCACTATACATCATACGGTCTCACGTCGGTAGTGGAACGTTCAGAGAATCAATGGTAAGTCGTCGGACT
This sequence comes from Omphalotus olearius VT 653.13, assembly GCA_000296255.1. Taxonomy (NCBI): domain Eukaryota; kingdom Fungi; phylum Basidiomycota; class Agaricomycetes; order Agaricales; family Omphalotaceae; genus Omphalotus; species Omphalotus olearius. The sequence goes on from JH814995.1 coordinate 14,901, forward strand.
CGGACCGGGAGTGTAATTACTGCTTAATGTGCCGAGCTCCCGATTCACCGAGCGTCCGAGGCGCCGTTTTGTGGGCCTGAATAGTTTGTTTGTTGCCCGTACACCCGTATGACGCGTCGGTAAGGAACGAAGGAAGTGAATTCACTGATTCATTCTATGGGTGCTGGAAGTCTGGACCGAAGTAATTCACTGAGAATCAGTTCCTACGGGCAAGGCGACGTACTTGTTTCGATTTTGTCATGGTACTTTGAATATAGGATAGTTTATCAGGTCGCAGGTACAGCGAATCGAAATCGAATCGAATTCAGATTCCATTTCAGTTTCAGGCCAAAGGGACAAAACGGCCCCTCCTTCACTCAGGAGTGAGCCTTCGATGGTAGTATGTATGTAGTGAAGAACGAAATAGGACTTACGTAATGTCCGCGTGTTCGTCCTTCGCCGCGCCAAGCGCTCTTTTTCGAATTCAATCCACCAAAAATGCAGAGTTTCTCTTCGTCTTCATCCCAAGGATTCCCTATACAGGACCTTCCTGGAAATACCTCAAACATACCCTCTAGCTCTCTTCATCCAGGCAACGATCCGAACTCTGCCCAAGTTTTCAAGCACAGCATTCAACTTACTCTAGAAAGCGTGCTGAGTTTGCAAAATGTAGCGCGGAGCGCTTTGGCTGGAATGTATGTCGTGAATATGTCGTTTTTTCTTTCTTTTTCTTTTTTCTTTTTGGGGGGCTCAATTTGACAGTTCATGTTGCTGCTGGTTGTTAGGCAGAACGCTTATCACCCGGGGAGTTGTCCTGCACAGACAGAAGGTGAGTTTCACATCGTATTTCTACTAAGAAGATAATTCATGACTCCTTTTTCTCCTTCAGCTGATATCGCAACTGTCAAGCAAAATCTCACTATTCTATCTGACATGATGCGACATAGTGGGGTTGGCGCCTTACCACTCTTACCCCCAGGTAAGCCATCGTTCTCTCTGTCACTTTTATCCAACCTGTCGTACTTCTCGGTCCCTTAGATCCAACAGCTTCGCCTGATCAACCCATGAGCCAAGCATCACAAGTTCCCTCGGAAGCACAGATGATGGCAGATGCAGCACGCTCAATACAAGTGTTGTACGAGAGGTTGAGGAGAGTTCAGGAAAGCGCGGGTATGGTGGCGAATTTACTTGGTGTTGCGAGTTAGGACTTTGAAGGGATCATGGAGGACGAATGACCTTGTTACGTGCGTGCGTGCGTTTTTTGAATTCATTCATTGGGATAATTCGAGGGTTGAAAAGGAAATGAATGCTTTCGCGCACGCCTGACCGAGCTCAGACGTTTGCCCGGTACCGATGTATTTCAACACATATGCTGTTTTTCTAGAGGCAGACGACGAGCACACAGCTTCATACGTCTCACTGTATTGCAGCAATTGGATTAGCTCTGTGTATAATCGAGCCCAGTGGGTATTCTTAGTTTATCTGCCCACTGCCGTGCTAGTCGTAATTAATGCTGCACTCAAGAGAGACATGTCACTTTGCCGGAGTGGTTAACGGGATCGCCTGCTATAATGGCATGTAAGCGGTTGCTCTTTGAGCGCGTGTGTTCGAATCGCACAGGTGACGACATTTTTGGACATTTTTCAAATGCAGCCTATGTGCCTATGTACTACATACAATACATTCTGAACACCTTTGTGAGTACGTCTTTAGGCAAATATGCTTCGGAAATAAGTTTTTAGGCCATTCACATCTTTCACCAGCGCACCAATGTACGCATCAGGCCTTACCACTACAATTTCTAATCCTCCATTGTTCGACTCAACGCTGTAATGCTTATACGCGAAACCATCTCGATCGATATAAACTCCATCAACATCTTCAACGTGCTTCCTCCCCGCTGGCTCAGAGGAGCGGACAATAAGAAAAGTCTTCACGAGGCCCTTTGGGTACGCAGACACTGCTTGCACCACCTCAGGGAGGGTATCAGGTCCTTTCGAGGTGTCAGCGAATAAGAGGACGGAGTGATGGGTTGGCTTGAATAGCTCGAAAAGGCTCGTCTCGTCAGCCTTATTGTATGGTACGAGCCCAGGAGCTTCGGGAGCCCTATCACCTCCTCTCAGCTTCCCATCCACACCCGACCGATAAGGATCGTAGCAGTTTTCCCCATCTCCATCTCCAACTCCCAAGGTCTTGACGTTTTTCTGATCAAAGATTATATCACTCCCGCGGTAGTTAACACCAAGTTGTTTGAACTCGAACCCACGCTTCCAGAAGCTTTCATCGAAGCCTGAGCCCTCGGTGGGTTTGGATGGGGAGAGGAAGACTTTATGCAAGATGAGAGTCGTTAGGTTTAGCATTTGGGCGATTATGGGGAGACGTTCGTTGGTGTAGGATGAGAGGAGGGATGGAGGGGAGAGGTGGTTGGCCCTGTGTGCGAGAGCTAGTTTCCAGCCGAGATTGAACTAAGGTTGGGTATATTAGTTAGGTCGATGTGTCTATGTATTTCTGTGGGTGCTTACTGCGTCTTGAACACCCGAGTTCATCCCTTGACCTCCAGTAGGACTATGGACATGTGCGGCATCTGTCATCGAATCTACTGTTAGTACCCTGTGTAGCTCGAGCAACAG